>JAKTYP010000079.1:0-130100 GCA_030561945.1 Metschnikowia krissii | reverse complement strand
TGAGGGATTGTTGCGAGCGATACTAGGATATGGGCACGAGCAAGGCACTATGGCTGGACGCACGCAGAACCCGTCGGTCCCATTAGCAGGAAGGCCTGCGCGGCCGGAACCAAAAAAAAAAAAAAAATACTTTTGCGCCGCGCCAGTTTGTGCGTTTTGGGGGCTTGCCCGCGGGAGACCAAAAAAACAATACCAGGCGGGGCTGAATGGCTTTGGCGCGCGTAGGGTCAAGGGTATCTCCGCCCAACGCTCCCCAGTATGGCCGCGGCCTCCGGCGCCCAGGGCACATATCCCTCGGAGCCCATGGCGCGCGAGGCGCCGCCCCAACTTCCCTGAAACCGCCAGGGCTCTAAGCAGCTGATATGTTCTGCGATAAGGCGGACCTGGAAAGATGTGCCCCAAGTTATTTTCGAGTTAAACGCCGCGACGGCAGTCGCAGTCATGGGACTTGCAGTGGGGTTGGGTGCCATGTGATGGAATGGTACTCCGATCGAACACGACCAATCCAACGCACCTTATCCCATTATTTTCTTTTTTTCTCTTTTAGGGGCTTCTTCACTGTGCCTTCCCGTCGCCTGACGTATTTCTTTTGCTGACGAGCGCCGGAGGATTTGGAGAAATTGATTTTTTATTTCTTTTATTTCGCGGCCGCAAGCCCAAGCTGCGCCGTCCCGCAGGCTGCACATCCAATTGTGAGCCCTGAATGTCCCGCTGCATCTGGCAGCCTTGCCTGGCCGGCGTCTGCATCTGAAGACGGCTTATGAGGTCCTGCTCCATACGAGACGCACATTGGATAGCCGGCTAACGTGTCGTCTTGGGTGCCAGGTCCCAACCGCCCTTGAAGCCGCCCCAACCGCCCCAACCGCCTTACCCAGCACTATCTTTTCTTGGTCCCAGGTCCAACTTCTTTCTGTCTTCCCCAAATACCTTTCTTCTTTGTTCCGGACTTTCTTCAGACTTTCTTCAGACTTTCTCTTCAGACTTTCTTCAGACTTTCTTCAGACTTTCTTCAGACTTTCTACAGACTTTCTACAGACTTTCTTCAGACTTTCTCTTCAGACTCTCTCTAGAGACCCACCCCTGGCCCCGATATATAAATACCTCGGCCAAAAACTCCCACACTGCCACTGTCGCTTACCGCCCCTTGCCACACATTTTTTTGAAGCTATGAATACACGCGTGGCGTCAGCCTCGAGCGAGCTGCTATTCGAGAAAAAGTCCGCGCCCGCTCCCATCGTCGCCAACCGTAGACCAAGCCGGCTCAACGCCATGGTGTCCCGCCGGGCGCACTTTCCTCAACCTGTGACTGCGGCCACCGAGTCGGAGCGCGGCTCGTTGCACCGCGTGCAGCTGAACCTGCTGCACCAGTCGGAAGGCTCAAACTATTCGGGCTATCATGGCAATTACAAGCTCTACCGCATAGAGCACCAGACGTCGCATGCGTCTGCGTTCGAGACGCAGACGCGCTACCGCGTCACGTTGGACCTCTCGGCGAAGGAGATCTCGCTCTTGCGGTACATGTGGAACCGCATGCTCGGCGAGGAGCTGCTCGACGAGCCGGCGGCTCTGCATGGCTCCACGTTGCCGCTCCCGGGCTCGCTCTGGGCCCAGGCAAAGGAGAGGCCGACCGCGAGCGCGCCGCGCACTGCTCTCGGTGCGCTGTCGTTGTTCTGCTCGCAGTTGTACTCGAACTTGCTTGCGATGGACCGCGGCCTCGAGGTCGCGTTTCCTCTGCTTCGGCACCAGGCAGTGCTGATGGCCGGCGTGCTCTCGCTCGCCATGAACTCGTTGGAGAACTTAGCCCAGCTCGACGATTACCTTATCGAGTTGGGCAACCGCCACTCACGCATCTTGGGTATCGAGCCCGCGCAGTTCGAGTTGATGGGTGAGGCATTCATCCAGACCTTCCACGAGCGTTTCGGCGCCCGCTTCACCCATGAGTTGGAGGTGCTCTGGATCAAGTTCTATATGTACATGGCCAACTCTTTGCTTCAGTTCGGCCTCGATCCCGTCTTGCGTGCAGAGAGGCTCATCGATCCGTACGTCTCCATGGCCGACCTGGCCGTAGAGCTGATTTTTACCACAGAGACAGACGATATCGTCACCATGAATAACTCTGTGCGCAGGGAGTACACCACAGATATGTCTTCAATGGCTTCTGTGGCGAAGGTCACCACTACGAGCTTTTCCAACCTTGAAGCCTCGGACAAGGCTGTCCTGGCCCTGGCCCTGGCCCTGGCCCTGGCACTGGCACCGGCTCCGGCGCAGGCGCAGGCGCTGGCGTCGCAGCCAGTCCGCACTAAGAAAAAGCGTGGTCGTTTGGGACGTGCCAAAGCCGACTGTACAATTATGTAGACTTGTCAATATATTTTATTTTGGGGACTTCGTGGATCCAGCTTCTTCCTGTCCGACAGCGCTTTACGAAAGCCAGACCAGTTGCAAGGGTTCCGTGAATGGTTGCGCCGGGTCTCGACGGGAGAAGCCACATACCGCACACTTTCATATGTACAAAAAGAAAGAAAGAAAGAAAGAAAGAAAGAAGGAGATGAAAAACAATTTACTCTGGAACAGTGTTTTCTGTTTTGGCGACACATGCTACATATCTTCCCAGGGCCACGAAAGGTTAGAACCACATGGATCCCGCACAATGCAATGTCACTAAGTATGGAATAAAAACTTGTATGTCAGTGTCTGAGTCTATTTGCGACAAGGCATAGAGGTCGCACGCCTATCTGGACCGAGTTTTCAGACGAAAGAAACCCGTGGCGGCCGGAGTTCCAAGAGTGTGCCGGGGCCTCCAGGGCACCCAGCAGATTGGCCAATGCAATTATGGCCCTATGAGTAGACGGGTGGCCCAAGCCAGGTCAGTATTTATATTTCCTTGGTGCCGCGGCCCTGGGTGCAGTCCTTGGCCTGCTTCATGTCTGGCCAGAGTATCGGTGTCGCGTGGACTTGCACGGATTTTGTTGCGCACGGATTATCTCGCAGCGGGCACGGCATATGGGTCGGAGGGAGGGTTTTATGCCGACAGCTGACCCGATGCAAAGCAAAGAAAAGGCATGCGGGCCCGGTCTGTATCTGCATAAAAAAGAGGATTAAGCCTGAGACCCAGCTTCGGGCCAATGTTCGGGATCGAGGGGAGGGAAGGGAAGGGAAGGGGAGGGAAGGGCGTTCATGGCCATGAGGCCCCGCGCATCCTGCTGGGCCCCCCTCAAAAATACTGCGTGCTGTAATACAGGCGGCCCGATGCAACCTGCCTGTCCATAAGTACGGACGACCCAAAATACCTTAAAAGTCCCATTCTCGAAAGTTTAAATGCAGCAGACACGAGTGGCCGCGAGGCGTTCGTTTTCCCCTTGTACTTTAATTTACTGGGCTTTCTAATCTGTGCATTCTGAAGACGTGTTGTATTTCCTGAATTTGTTTGGGGCCTCCAAAAACGGGGGGTTTTTTAGGCGCCCATATCAGTGCTCGCCACATGCTCTGGGTTGAAAGGTGTGTGGGGTGCGTAGGTATAAACTCGCACTAATCGTGGGTTGGGTGGGTGGTGGGTGATTGTCAATGGAAAGTACTAAATAAGGAGCATTTTGGGGCCTTGGGCACCTTGACTAGCGCGAGGTTCAAATGCGCGGAGGTCAACCACGAAAAGACCGCGCAATGTTGGCGCGGCTCAATCTCCAGTTTGGCCCGCAGAATTTTTCTTTTTCTCCGTCTGGGTCTCACTCTGGGCCTTTACAAAGCTCAGGTAAAACGAATGTCGGCGGATCCATTTGCAAGGACTGGATGTCTCATAATAGAAAGTAGCCTGATTGGATACATAGAGATTCCAGCCTAGGGGTATTGCGCCGGGGTAGGCTAGTTGCCGGGTTTAAGACCAAGGCCGGGCACGCGCGAATATGTCCCGTGCATGCAAGGGAGCGCCCTGACGTTTCAGGTGGGTGTAAGGTCGCGCAGTGGCATTTGGGGCCCTGTGCCAAGGGGCGCGTGCCGCAAACCACCCTACAGGTGGTTTGCGGCGCCAGACGCGACGCGTGTCTCGGCGCTGCTGGGCCAAACCACCAAACCATATGGGGCCATAGCGCCACGGCCCCAAAATACTACGCGCGGAAAAGCTCAAACCAACCTCCTGCCTGGACGTATCGAGTCCCCCTTTCCGCCCCGATATTTGACTGTCTGTCTCCGGAGTCGCTCACGTGTTTTCTCGTGACGCCACGTACCCCCCCTTTTTTTTTTCACACATCACCTGCTCTTTTGCGTCGTTGGTATATTTTTACGTGCACCCAGCGAACCAGCTAACCAGCCATATATTTTCACTGATGGGATGTTGCTGGGGCGCGGCCTCACATAAACGCCGGCCCGCGCGCTTCTCGGTGCGCACCAGGCCCACCGGGCTTGTTCTGAAGGGCCGTGCCCCCGCCCCCCCGTCGCTGGTGCCCACGCTCGCGTTTCACTACATTCCGCGAGCATTGGGCCAAGGCCTCTGCAGACATCGGAGAGCACCGTCGCCCCAAGGCTGACGGCATCCAAACAACAGGGAGAATCCAGGCTCGGGCAGCAGTACAAACATACAAAGATATAAAAATATAATACACGCGACCAGACAGAATAAATCAATATAATATAATATAATATAATATAATATAATATAATATAATATAATATAATATAATATAATATAATATAATATAATATAATATAATACAACACAACACTCTTCTACAATTAAAAAAATCCCCTCAATCCCACCGCACCCCAACAAAACTACAAAACGCACAAACGTCAAAATTACCCTTACCCCAACCTTTCTCTCTCTTTCTCTCTCTCTTTCTTTTTATTTTTCTCTTTCTCTTTCTCTCTCTCTTTCTTTTTATTTTTCTCTTTCTTTCTTTCTTTCTTTCTTTCTTTCTTTCTCCCATTCCTCAGACAATCCAAACCGAAACAAAATTGCGGTGAATGTAAGGGCGCACTCCCGCCGGGCTCGCAGCCAGCTTTGGTCAGAGACGCGGAAAAAAGCAGCCAGCCACAAGATGAGAGGAGCCGTGCAAATGGCACAGGCGCGCGCCCGCCCTAAGCCCGCCGCGACCCCATGGCCCCATGGCCCCATGGCCCCTTGGCCCCTTGGCTCCGGCGCTATGCCTGCGGCTCCGCCCCATGCGCGCACTCGTCTCCCGCGTTTTTTTTTTTTTCTATTTGCGCACAGACCACTCACCAAAACGCATCAGTAGCGCGCGCCGCGAGTGTTACCGGTCCTACAAACCCTACGAACCCGACCTCCAGGCCCCAACCTGTGCCCGAAACAGCCCCCCCATCACGCCCCGGAATATTCACACCTCTTTTTCTCCCCATACAATCCGCGTGCTGCCCCACCTGCTCGCACTTTTATCGACTCCCACAACATGGCTGCGGAAAACGACTTCGAGCGCGCACTCTGGAACAACAGTTTCTACTCGTCGCCGGCGGTGCTCACAGAGCTGTCGCTGTCGAACCATATCTCCAACTTCCGCAAGTCCGTGAACTTGCCTAGCTCGGCGCTGATGCAGCTGCTCAGCGGCCACTTGGCCGCGCCTGACGGCGCCGCAAACGGCGCCCCTAACAGTGTTCTAAACAGTGTTCCAAACGGCGCCGCAAACGGTGCATTGAAGGGTGCCCCACTCGCTGCATATCAGACGCTGTCAAAAAACACCAGACACAGGACGTCCTTGATGAAAGTATCGCCGTCGATGAAGGCACTTGAAAACGCACTCAACACTGACCTGAAACGCGCCGACGCACCCGAGACAATCGAGGAGGAGGACGACAACAGCTCCTCGCCGCACGCTTCTGCAAAAGGCGTGCTGGCGTTCTTCCCGGCACTTCCACCCAGCTCGGACGCTGCCAAAGACGTGTCTACCAGCCTCGACGCGTATGATGCGTCGCCGGTGCTGCGTGTTCCGGTCCTTAAGGAAGCTCCCCCGGCCTTGGATGTCCTTGACAATGATAGTGCCGACAGTGGGGACGGAGATCACAAGGATGACTGCGGGAACGGCGCATCCGCTGTGGGTGTCGAGAAGAGCACGCCCACAGAGCGTCTGCTCGCGCCACTCGCACATGAGCAAACATCAGACGTACATACGCGCTTGCCAAAAACAATGCTGGCGTCGGCATCGTGCCCGAAGCTTTCTGACAGATACAACGACTCGCCTGCCTCTTCTGCGCAAACTCCCTGGATGCACGGAATCCCCCTTGATTCTGCAAACCCTACTGGCTCGGCGACCTCGGCCTACCAGAACCGCGTGTCGGCGCTCAAAGATCAAAATCCCGTGCCGGCGAAACAAGCCCCGGTGCGCTCGCTCCTCGATAGTCCGTTCATCGCGTCGCAGAAACCCTCCGTGAAGCCACCTAGGAAACTGCTGGTGGGCTCAAACACAACTTACGTGACGCGGCGCGGGCTGTTACCTACGTCCCCAGAGAATGCGTCTTCAGGATTCGCCACTCCGCGCTCGCTGGCGGCAACGCTAAGCAGCTTGCCCCGTAAAATGTCGTCTGAATCCATGAAGCCGCAGAACTCGTTCTACGGACAGCATCGAGGCGTGTCGAACCCGCGGGCGCAGAGCACGAACTCGTTGCCGGAAACAAAACCCCTGTCTACCAAGCGCTTCAGCTTCAGAGGGCTCTTCAAGATTAAGTCAAAAAAT
This sequence comes from Metschnikowia krissii, assembly GCA_030561945.1. Classification (NCBI taxonomy): domain Eukaryota; kingdom Fungi; phylum Ascomycota; class Pichiomycetes; order Serinales; family Metschnikowiaceae; genus Metschnikowia; species Metschnikowia krissii. Next base: position 123,426 of record JAKTYP010000079.1, on the reverse strand, counting down.
CACTCCCTCTCCAAGCTCAACGAAGTCGACGAGGAGTCGGCTCTCGGCAGCAGGCCCGTAAAACTCTCCGCAAAATCGTTCTCGACCCCAAACATGTCGGCTTTGATGGAGGACAAAACAGAGCCTAAATCAAGACATTCGCAAGACCAAAAGCCAGTCCCAAAACCAGAACTGAAGAAACGCTTTTTCGGCAAGAGTTCTGGTGGGGGTGTGCGAAACAAAAACGGCCCTGCTGTTCCGGAAAAAGAGTCACCTCATTCGCGACCTTTAAAACAGCCGCAAGCTGTGGATACAACACAAACCATAGCTGCTGAGCAAGATTACATCCCGCCTTTTGCCCAGCCATATGCATCCGAAACACCGGGCATGTCTTCGAGTGTCTTCTCAGCCGACACACCCCTGACTGTCAATCTCGAACCAAAAAGAGGCACAATTAGAGAAGTGGAGGACTCCGATTACCTGCTAAACATCTCAGGAAATCTGCCCACACTCAGTGAAGAATCTAGCTCTCCCATAGCTCGAAGAACACTATTTGCTAACGACACAAAACTTTCGACTCAGAATAGAGAAGAAGCCTCGCCATTTATATCTCATGACAACACATTGAATGTGCCGCCAGAAATACCGTTTACACCGCAGTTTGGGTCCCCATTGCAAATCTCATTTTCTCCTGAAAACGTTGAGGCTAAAATGCATCTGCCTAGAATGGCACTTGCGCAACCAATGCAATCTCCTAATCGTTCGGTCACTAGCAAGATGTCCAGTGAGCCACATGCTGGCGAAACACTCTTTCCCAAATATCTTGACGCACACGAGGTTGAAAGTATTGTTTCTCTAGAGAGGTCAAGGTCAATGAAATCGATAAAGTCTAATAAGCGGAGCTCTTTCCTCAATTATGATGGCTCGGACGAAAACATTATTCTTGGAAAACATTTGGGTAATGTTTCGCAAGGTTCAATCAAAAGGTCTGGAAGTATCTTGAAAAACTCACCTTCTGCACAAAGCTTGAAACCAGATGTATTTCAGCTGATTGATACAGCTTTCAAAGACTCAACACAGGTCCATTCAATTCCAAATATAGACCCTAGACCGGCTGCACTGTCTCTCCATGACGATGACCTCGCAAACTTAGTTGAATTTTCGGATTTTATTGATTTTGATAATCTAGACTTCTCTAGCTCTCCACTTTTGGCTTCTTCATCAGCTTCAAAAATTGCATCACCGTCGCTTGGCATATACATGGATTATGAAGGAGCTGTCAAAAGTGCCACCTCAGAAGCAACAGAATTTCAACAGAATGTTCAGACCCGTAAGTTTTCCGAAACGGATGATGCTCGCAAATCCCAAGACAAATTTTCTGTTAACCAAGTGGAAAAGAGTCAATCCAATTTAAGACTCAAAACAGCCATGGAAACTGGACCAATTGTTGACGAGTCGTCTGTTTATGACACAACTTCTGCCGTTGAGACTAGTACATCACACAACAGCTCCAAGGTTTCACCAGCCGTTAATTTAAATTTTTCTGAGACTGACAAAGAGCAGACTCCAGAAATTGTTTGCGTTTCCTCGCACACAAACCTGGATCTTGATACTGCAAAAAATTCGCCAAAGAGGCAAAGCGATAGATTATCAAAAGTGACACTTGAATCACCTGTAATTGATTCACCAATAAATGAAACCTTTAAATTTGCCATTAACGAACGCAAACGAGCAGATGAACCGAATCCAACACCCAGACCCGTCTCAATGTCTTTCAGAGGATTCAGTGGGTCAGCATTTAAGGGCCGGGTGTTACCACAATCTGGGTCACACCAACTGATCCAGTTTGATGATTATTCTGCTGACGAAAACTCGGCTGTAGGCCAGGGATTTGGCACTTCTGACGAAGACTCAGATGATGGTGAAGAATCATACGAAAATCGAGACGAGGAAAACAAATTACACATTGTTTCTGATACCAGGGTGGTGAACAATGGCCCAAAGAAGATGAGTAGTTTTGACCGGAGACAACAACACATAAAAAATGTATTGAACTTGCAACCCCCGTCATCAAGTCTACCATTTCATCATAACCGCATTCCATCTATTTCAGATCAAAGCTCTATCTCCAGTCCCAAACTGTTGTCATCTTTTATTTCTAGAATTCGGAACTCTCCGCTTTCGCTGCCTAAAATACTACCTGCCCGACCTAGTGTCCTGTTTTCATCGAGAATCATCTTGTATGATACGTATCATCATGATGAATATGACCGTCATCCAGAGATTGCTACATGTAATCAACTCACTCCGCTTTTGGCCCAGCAAATCAAAGAAGAACTCAATGAGCTCAAGGCTAATATGGAGGTGCACGAAGACAGCATTTGCTACACGCAATTTTTTTAGAAAGCTACGTACATAGTGAAAAGAATCTATACTGACATGGGGAAACATGTGTCTTTAAGAAGAAGTTGGATTGATAGACTATTTACGTGGCACTTGCCCTTTCTCCTTGACTAGTTGATCCGAAAAGTCCTTGTGAGCGCTCTTGAAAATTACATTCAAAGTCTCGGCGTCATCGGGGTGGACTTTAGCAACGATTTGTGTTGGTTCCTTCATGACAACGATGACATAACCGTCGTCTGTTTTATCGACACAAGTGGTGCTTGCCCAAGGTGCGTTGTCGTATTCTTTCAAAGTGACGGTTGGAGGCTTGTTGTCAACGTAATTTGGATATGACATGGCTAGGAAGAAAAGTAAAAAAAAAAGATATAAATATGGAAAGTTGATTCAAGGTTTCTTTTTTGACAGCGGAGAATAGGCGAGTTCGTCACGCAAAATGATTTATCTAGACTAAACAACAGCTACTCGTCCGACTGGCGTCCGAGCAATTCCACCGTATATAAATCGGCGCGATGAGAAGTATACTGCATAAATTTTTAGGTATTCTCGGCCATATATATATCAAAGCACGTAACTTATAGTTTGTTCTACTGTTTGGAAACCGTCAGATATACCTTAAAACGTCTCAAAGCAAGAGCCATTGAAAAGGCCACAACGCTTTTTGCAGGAAGTGGTTTGATTCGAGACGCGGATATTCGTTACCTTGAAATCGCACCTCATCCTCCATGAATAAAAAAGGTAGTCTATGTGTAAAGCCAGTAACATGTCGAAATAAGGGTTCCATATGATATATATCTAACAGGAGATATAAGAAGGTCGCCTGAACATAACAAAAGTAATAAAAAAGACAAAAAAAAAATGTGTTGGCTGCTAGAGAGCCCCAGGCCTAAGCCGGCGAAAATAGGTCATGCCCTCAAATGGCATCGCGATCTTTTTCTAGCAGTGCGGTGCTCACGCACACGCGGCCCGATGCTTCAAGCCCATAATCTCCATAACTTCCTTAAGCATGGCGACCGTGGTACCAGGCCAGTACCTCGTGCCAGAATACAAAACTGAACACGGAGACTCAGGAGATGTGGTCTTACGCTATTTGCCGGGCAAAGGCGCCGTGCTATCCGCCATCGACAGTGGCGTGAAGAAAATTCCCGTGATAGTTGCGACAGTCTTGGGCCAGCAGGTAGTCCAGGAAATCAAAGAAAACATGCTGGATTCGACAGAAGCCACAGAAGCCACAAAGGCCAACGACTCCAGCCCAGGCACTCCCCCACGCGAGGCTGCAAGTAACACCCGTACGTACTTGGTGTCTGTTGTGCTGGGAAAAAACAACGCGTTCTCCGAGTACGCGAAAGACATCGATGCCTCGGCATCGGAGTCTGTTAGCGCCACGGCGACAAACTTACCGCGCGAGGGCGACGAGGTGTTGGTCCGGGTCACTCGGCTCAACTTGAAGCAGGCTTTCTGCGACGTGCTATGTGTGTACGGGTACGGAAACGTGTCTCCAGATGGCGGCCAGGGCTCGAACGGAGCATCTGCACACTTTTCGGTGCCAATGGGTGGCGGCTCTCAGATTCTCTCATCGTACGGCGCGGTGGCGTCGTCGCAGAGCCTCATGTCGGGTGCACAGCCAATGGATATCGGGGAGGCGTTCAAGGCAGTGATACGAAGCCAGGATGTGCGGTCTACCGATAGAGATCTGGTGAAAATCGTGGACTGTTTCCGGCCGGGGGATTTGGTCAAGGCCGTGGTGCTTTCTCTTGGTGACGGCTCCAACTACTATCTCACGACCGCACGCAATGACCTCGGCGTGATCTTTGCCAAAAGCGAGGGGGGTGCTGGCGACCTGATGGTGGCGGTCGACTGGGAGACCATGGTGTGCGAGACGACGGGCGTGGTGGAGAAGCGCAAGTGTGCCAAGTTGTTCAAGTAGGGTGCTGCTGGTGAGGGGGTGGGGCGGGGCGCAAGGCGGTTCGGTCCACCTGGGGTTTCTCCAGCTATATATATATCCATACGTATATATAAATATAGGCGAGGGGCAATGAAAGTATAAAAGTATATATTTCCAGAGGCAGTGAGGCTCACACATACCAATCGAGCAGGTACTTCAAGTCGGGCTTGTCGCCGCGGAGGTCCTCTTCAGACAAGCCGACGCGAGACCCGAACGCCTCGAACCGTTGGACATACTGTTTCTTGCGCAGCGCCGCCATCTCGACCATGGTGTCCCAGTACTTTGCGTGGTCGTACTCGAAGTTGACCTGGCCCCCGAAGTCCTTGTCTAGCTGTGCCACAGGCACGTAGTCCGGAAAAGGCTGGTCAAAAACCAACTTTTCCCTGGTGAGCGGATCTATGAACGGGTGGATAATTTTCAAGAAGGTCCATGCAAGCAACGGGATATTGGTCAAGAGTGCCTTTCCCAAGCGCTCAGGGTAGTGTGTCTGCAAGATACTCAAGACCTGTCTACCGATGTTGACCGGCGGGATCTTAGTGCTGACGGTGCCCGCAGGCGACGCCTTGAAGTCGATCAAAAGTGCCAAGGAGTCCTGCGACGCAGGCATAAAGTCAATCACCCGCTCGAGCATGTAAACCATGTGCTGCACTTGCCTGTGGCTTGTCTTAGTGTTCTGCCGGCCGGGCTTCAAGTAGAGACATGGCCGCGAGTCATTGTCAAAGCCCAAAATCACCTCCTTACCCGTCTCATTCTCCGGCGCCACCACCAGCAGGTTGAGCTCGTTGTCGGCGTCCACCATCCGTGCGATCCCGAACTCGCGTCGCCACACTAAAGTGCCCTCGATCCGCTTGATGGCGCTTTCATGATCCCATTTCGTTGCACGCAAGTACCGTAAGATGCACTCACGCGTGAGCCACGCCTTCTCGTCTGCAGTGAGCGGCGTGTACAGCTGTGTGGCGCCGTTCTTCAACGTTTCCTCGTTGGGCGCAACCCGCAAGTCTGCAGCAGCTAGGTGCTCGAAAACAAAGCCGTATTTTTTTTTTTGCTCGGCGCTCAACTCGGGCCGTGGCGGCGGTGGGCAATCGGCATCGGGCCGCTCGAATGGCGTCCACGTGACCTCTTCGTTGACCTTGGCTGTGGGCTCTGACTTATCTTTCTTGAACAACATAGACGTACGGAGGAAGTGAGGGGGGGGGGTATGCAGTAAATTTTGAGAGTAGACGTGAGGGAACGAGGAGTTTGAAGGACCAGGTATCTAGGTGGTTTCTGGGCCATGCTAAGGACGCGCGGCGGGCCGCAACCTCTCAGTCCGCGCCTCTTGCATGCACGGTCCTCGGGCCGGGCTCCGAAGACGCGATACCATAAGCCGGCGATTGTTGGTGATTTTACAGGGGGGTTTTTTTTGAGTTTTTTTTCTTCTAATGAATAAGCATGGTGGGGTTGGGGAGGGGGGGGAGAAGAAGAGAGATAGGTAGAGAGAAGAGGAACTGAACGTGTATTTCTACATGTGCCAGTATCGCTCGTGTATCAGTGATATATTTTAGGGTCAATATTTTAGGGCCAATATTTTAGGGTGAATATTGCGGGACCGATCGCCCAGGGCTGATACTCGCGGCAAGTTCTCGGGCCGGCACGCCCGTATTTTGTACATCTTGCCGTAGATGCGTCAGTCTTGGCCTTGGGCAATAACAATAGAACTCGGTATAGGACCGAGACGCCGAAGCTTGGTCGGTGCAGAATGGTTAGGACCTCAGGGCCATCCTGCGCCTGTCATACCCAGCGGTGCGAAAAAAAAAGTTGATCTCCGATACGGGGAGTCGAACCCCGGTCTGGACGGTGAGAGCGTCCTGTGCTAGCCGTTACACCATATCGGATGCTGATGCTAGAATGTTCGTAGTAAAATATACATAAACAAGCAAAAACTACTTCCTCTTACTGATGTGCGAGGGTGCGGTATTCCTGAACGAGGTCGGCCCTTTTGGTGGCCAACTTGTTTCATGTCCTAACATGTTTTCAGCCTACTGGATGATTCGCAATATTTGCTTAACTTTTGAAAAAACAAACATAATCAGCAACTCGCTTGAGTGTTTGAAGAAACTTGTGTCGTCTCAATTCTAGCTACATGCATAGAAACGGCTTGCTGGGCTAGCATGTCCATCCTCTGCTTGAGCTTCGCGGTAAGCACTCAATGGATTTTGAGAGAATGCCCCTATAATCACACTCGAAAGTAGAACAACAACAACAACAACAACAACAACTTACATTAAAAGCATTCTTAGACTATCGATGTCGATCTGACTTGCAATCGTATGACACCTTCTTTCTATAATAACGGACACCTAGAATGCGGACACACAATGTACACACTCTGGTGGGAGACCAGAAGTTTCTACCGTGCTTGGGCGTGCTGCGAGGAGGCGTCATCGCACAGACATTCCGCTTTGGGAAGAATCCGCATGCAACCGTAGAACTGCAGGAACGCGTTGGCGAATCTGCTAGTGGCTGTCCCCCGCGCGCCAACTGCCTTATCGGGAGATGGGCCTCGTATCTCCATCCCAGAGGGACCCCGCAACTATATAATAAGGGTACCCCACCGGTGCTTTGGATCGTCGGTTTTCTCTTCAATCTCACGTCTCCTCAAGCAGTAACAACTTCCAAACCCAACAGAAAAAAAAACACATTCCACTTGCTTTTTCTCTGGCACAAACTATCGAAAGCCCTGCAGAGCGCCTCAACGTGACATCATATCAGTACATCCATCCACTATGGTCGCTTTCAATGAGTTCTTAGTGTATGATCCTCTCGATAATTATGAAGACGAAGCAAAGTACCAGAGTGAGTACGTGCCCAAGCTCGAAGAATACCGCAAGGATTTGGCCGCCGGGATCTTGCCGGAGTACGCCGTGAAATTGCCAGCACCAGTCCTGGAATTGGTTGCGGGCCAGTTCAATGCCGTAAAATACTTGAGAGAAAGCGGTCTCTTGACACCTGAGGAGCTCGCCATCACTGATTCGTCGGCAGTTATGATCACGGCCAATGTTGCCCGTGGCAAGTGGTCCGCTGTACAAGTGTTTAAGGCGTTTGCCAAAAGAGCCACCGTCGCGCACCAGTTCACTAATTGTGCGTTGGATCTCTTCCCAGACGAAGGCTTGGAGAGAGCGCGCTGCTTGGACGAATATTACCAAAAGAACGGCCGGACCATCGGGCCGTTACATGGGTTGCCCGTGTCGCTCAAGGAGCAAATGAACTACAAAAACAAGATCACACACGGCGGCTACGTGGCGATGATCGACAATATCCCTAAGTCGCACGCAGTTACAACGCAGCTTTTGGAGGACTTAGGCGCGGTGTTCTTTGTGCGCACTAACCAGCCGCAGACGCTCATGCACTTGGACGGCAACAACAACTTTATTGGCCACTCGCGATGCCCGTACAACTTGGCGTTGTCGTCCGGAGGCTCATCTTCAGGCGAGGGCGCGATTGTCTCGTTTGGAGGCACGCCGGTGGGAATTGGTTCGGACATAGGGGGCAGTATCCGCGCCCCGGCGGCCTTTGGGGGATGCGTGGGTTTGAGGCCCTCGACCAACAGATTCTCCAAGACCGGCGGCGTCTCGTCTGGTGCAGGCCAAGAGTCGGTACCTGCGGTTGAGGGGCCCATGGCCAGGTCTGTGGAAGACATCGATTTTTTCATGGATATTTACATCAATCAGGGCAAGCCGTGGGTCGCCGACTGCACGACTCTCCCCATGGCCTGGAGAAAGGCGGAGAAGCCGAGAGCGGAAGACTTGACCATTGCCATCATGTACGACGACGGCATCGTCAAGCCCACTCCTCCGATCACGCGGGCATTGAAAACCGTGGCGGACAAATTGGCGGCAGCCGGCGTTAAGATAGTCACTTTCGACCCCATCGACACGCAGTTGGCCCGCGATACCGTATGTGAGATGTACTCGTGTGACGGCAACTACATGCAGCGCAAGTTATTGGCCGATTCTGGCGAGCCGTTAACAAAGTTGACCAAGTGGGCGTTGAATTACGGGCACGGCGCCAAGCACTATAATGTCGCGGAAAACCGGAGACTCAACGTCATCAGAGACCAGTTAAAACAGAAGTACACAGACTACTTAAACGAGCACGGCATCGACTTTATTCTTTCACCCACCTACAGCAACGTTGCGCCCCGGCCTGACGAAGTGTACAACTGGTCGTACACATCGCTCTACAATCTTCTCGACTTGCCCACGTTGGTTGTGCAGACAGGCTTGTTTCAAGATCCTGCCGTCGACAAGTGGGACGAGGCCCACGCGTCGTACGTGTGTAGATCGGCGTTGGAACAGCTCGAGCTCGACAACTACAAGTCAGATCACTTCAGGGGCGCGCCCATCGGATTGCAAATCTCGGGCCGCAGGTACTTTGACGAGGATGTTGTTGCTGTGGGCAAGACCATCGAGGAAATCTTGGAGGTGAACTTGTTTGACTTGTACAAATGAAGAAATATACATGTTGTGTAAGAGAGATATTCACGGGTCTTTACGAACCGTAGAGGCGCGTGTCTACAGGTCTTCCCATTGTGACTAAGCGGATACGGCGTCTGGCGATAAGATTTTTGGTCTCTGAATCGGGGCCGTGTGCGCCATGGCCAGTTACTTTATAGAGACACAGCCTGCTTTTGGACAATGTCCGATGGAAAGCTTTTCCCATTTGGATTGATAGCTGTACATTGAGAATCGCATTTTTCCGTCACCCAATCTTTCTTTCTTTCTTTCTTTCACACTCCTCCATACCCCTATAAGATCTTGATTAACATTCTGACTCACGTTCGGTCTACATGGCTGACATGCAGTTTGTACAGGACTTATCTCATTAGATTGACGTGTATAAGATGTCACCACCTTAGTCTTTTCACCCTCTTCCTTGCTATTTCATATGTTTCGAAAAACCACACACCAACTGTCATGGCTGAAATTATAATTGTTGGCGCTGGAGTGGTAGGCTTGACCACCGCGTTAGTTATTGCAGAGGAAGCTTCTCATAAATATTCCATCACCGTGGTTTCCGAGCACAGTCCGGAAATTAATCCATACTCTCCGAATTACACGTCCTCGTGGGCCGGAGCCCATTTTCGCCCGTTCCCATCAAAAGATCTGCACGATCTCAAGGACTATCCCCTTTCACGCGTTACGCTCGAAAAGTTCAAAGAGCTTGCGCGAGACCACCCCGAATCATCGATAGAGTTCGTCAAGGGTATTGAGTTTTTCGAGGCTCCAGATTCTTGGTATCGGGATTTTTCCGAGGGATGGTCAACAGGGATCGATGAATTCCGTGTTTTAGACCAGGGAGAACTCCCTGCTGGCTGTGTTTTGGGGGCAGAGTACTCCACTTACGTGTTGAACCCACCTTTGTACTTGCAGTTTCTCTATCGCACGTTGAAGTTTAAGCACGACGTGGTATTTCGACAGGGCAAATTGCGCTGCTTGAAGGATGCAGTGAATTTTTGCTGCACCCGTGGCAAGACACCAGTGGTTATCAACTGCACCGGGAAGGGTCTTCAGTGGGAAGGCGGCTACGACCCAAACTGCTTTTCGATCCGTGGACAGACTCTTTTGGTCAATGCCCCGAAGATTCCCAAAAACCTCAATTCCACGGTCACCCACCAGCTGCGCGATGGGTTGTGGACGTTCTATATCCCCCGGCCCTTGTATGGAGGAGTCATATTGGGTGGCACGAAGCAGCCTCATGATCTTTTCTCCGAGCCAAGAGATGAAGACACAGAAGCATTGATGCAACGTGGCGCACGTCTTTTTCCAGATTTAATGAAAACCGATGCCTGCGGCAAAAAATACTTTGATGTCATCCGGGTAAACGTGGGCTTTCGGCCCGCAAGAAAAGGAGGAGTCCACATATCGGAAACCGTCCGTGACGGGTATCGAGTAATCCACGGTTACGGGGCAGGGGGGTCTGGGTACGAGTTCTCCTGGGGCATAGCCCGAAAAATAGTAAACCTTCTTCAAACACCCGTAGCCAGGTTGTGAAGTATTCCAACCTTCGGTGGCGTCACGACAGACTCTTCGCGATAAGGAATGACGTATATTTCATGCGCTTAGAAAGAGAGAAAGAACGCTACCCACACCAAGAAATACACAAATCAGATACTGCAAACCCAATAAAATTTATCAATTGCACTGGATAAATACTGTAAATAACTCTTCGTAATGTATCGGTGGTGGTTTGGTCAATCCTAATTATGGCCTGAAACAGGGCGACTCTAATCGATGGCAGACAACCTGCACGCTTATCGCAGTAATACTGATAACGCGACATGAAATGACTACTTTTGTTCGGCTCTCTTAGTATATCATTATGAAGATAAAAAGGTTCAACATACCGCGCTGGACTTCTTGGAGATGCACGGCGAGATCGCTTTCCACCACATGTTCCATGGACTCCTTACTTAGTCCGGGATCGCACCCACTCATGGCATGGAACAGCTCTCCAGAGGCGTGCTTCAAGCATTGCTTGTTTTTACTTGGATACGAGAAAGTTCGCCTCTACGCTTACCAAGAATTATCTCCACTTACTGCCCGGAAAGGTGGTGGATTTATTAAAAAGACAGTTGCTGAATTCAATCTGTTTGTGAGGACTGAGTGGGCCGGGGATAATGAATTGTTTTCCAGGATTGGTCAACGCGTGCCTGTCTTGGGCACAGCAAAGATCCCCGATCTGAAGCTGTTTTTTGTCTCCGTGGGTAGAATGATGCTCATGGGCAAGGAGGAAAACGTGCGGCACTTGACAAACGAGCTTTTGCAAATTTATATGACACAATTCGCCAATAATATTCCACTAGATACACCAATCAGTGAAGACGAGCGCCGCGTATTGAAAATAGCTTCGGCCCATTACCAGTCTTGTAACATTAATTACCGCAAGTTATACGATCCTAAGATCGGGCCACGCTCTTTCATAGTCAATGGTCTGACTTTTTCAATCGAATTGCCTCCATTGCCGCAGATATCCTCGAAACAATTACTTGCACGAGCACTTTTGCACAAGGAACTCCACCATGCCCTAATGTTGCCAGGCCACAGTATCTATAGGGACTTGAAGCGGTCTCTGCTTTTTCCAGGGCCTGCCACAGGTACACTTTTGCGTTATGATTTGCTGTTTTTGGATGGATTGGGCGATTTACTCATAGCGTCGGAGTCTTGCCATATCCTTCACGAGTTTCGCTCGCTCCATCCGTACTCATGTGATTCCACATTTGGCAAGAAAACATTCACGTTGCTCAAAAACATCCTTAGCACAAACTCTTTACTTCTGCGACTTGCAGTGTCTTACAACATGCATATTGCTTTGGAAGACCCATTAGTGTCTGCATTGTTAAAGGAATCATACCTCCCTGGAACGTTTTCGAAGCATGCTCGGGACAACGACATTAGTTCATATGAAGAGGAGTTCCTAGCCGATTTCTTCGAACAATATGTTGGTGCGTTATTTCTAGATCTGCCTGAAGCAGCCAAGCAATGGTTGAATGATCTCTTCGAGCGAGTCCTCACGCTGATTTCAGACTCCTACCGTATACCTTACAAACGAAAGAAAAACTTCCGATTTGATTACCGCGCCTGGTGCGTGGATGTAATCGGGAGAGCAATATAAGGTAAAATAGTATTCATTTCGATTTTTCGTATTTATTTATTTTTCTTTATTTCTATTTCATTTTCTTACTTCAACACTAATCTTGCATGCTATGTCATGTTCGTCATACCTTCTTTGCATCTTTTATAAGACTCAGGAAGCCACTTCCACCTTTCTTTTTCTTTGCTTTGGATTTTTTGGCATTCCTTAATGTCATAAAGTTGCCTTGCTCTTGGTCATCATCATCATCATCAGAAGAAGACGAAGAAGAAGAATTAGAAGAGCTAGAAGAATCAGAATCCAGATCGGATGACGAACTGCTATTTGAGTCAGAATCTATATTCACTATCGGTGTTATCGACGGCTTGTTTGGTTTCGAAATAACAGGCGTTATTTTATCAGTAACTTCCGGAACACCCCTTTGGCTGAGATCGTCAAGCTTAGGTAACATTGGTTTCCGAATTATGGATTGACGTTTTGAGACACTTTTGACAGACATTGTACTTTTGTTTGGTGTCACATTTTGAGAGGCTAAATCCTTGGGAATTGGCTCGGTTTTGGAAACCAGGTGAATATTCTCTTTTAACAGTGGAGTCGACGCAGGCTGTGTAAGACCTTTCACTGGAACTGATTTGTATTTTTTTGGCAATAATCGACCAATCGACGTCTTGGGCGGAGCGGACACAAATGATGTCAGTTTAGAGTCTGCATCAGCTTTTGATAAATTATTTGGCGTTTCTGAATCCAGATCTGAGCTAGATTCAGAAATAGAATCCGAATCGGATGATGAGCTGGAGGTGATATGTTTCGGTGTTATAATGACTTTTTTATCTTTTTGAGCAGTCGATGAACCTTGTTCCGGATTGGCAGAAGCTGTTTTATTTTTCTGAGCAGTCGATGTACTCTGTCCAGGATTTGCGTCACTTGCAGCACCATTAGGAGATGATTGAAGTTTTGGAGCTTCGTTGGTTCTTGCCTCTTTGTTAATGATCTTTGGAATATCTTTTGGTGTTTGACTTGTAATATTCAAAATTATCGGTGGTTTCTCTGGGTTATGTGACTTCGGAATTGATGATGATAATTCCACGTTCGGACTTAATATTTGTGCCGCTGCTTTTTTTTGAGACCTCCCTTCCTTTTGGGTGTTTGACGTAGATTCGACATTCATTTCAGTACTGATAGTTGGTTGTGATTCTTTGAAAAGGTGTGAGACGGAATAATTCATCTGGGGACTTGTATTCACCACAGAGGGTTTCGCATCATCACCTTTTGCTTTCTTTCGAGGAGTCAGATTCAGAAATCTTCTCGCTCGTTTTGCTGTTTCAAGATTTGGCCCCGTTGCTGTTACATGATCTTCTGTTGATTTCGATATTCCAGCATCTTTCTTATCAGTGCTCTTTGAGGCCAATGGTACTGTTTTGGATTTTTTTGACACCACAACGGCCGGGGTTTTACTTTGAACGTTTATGGCAGTCGCTGAAGTTACATTCGCTTTCAATTGCACAATCCTGCCTACTTGATCATTTGTTTTAGACTCCTCCTTATTTTCGTGAATGGAATCGATTTCTTCTGGCGCTTTAGCATCGACTGAAAGCGCTTTTGGTGATGTCACTTTATCTAAAACTTGCAGGGCATTTCGTGTATTGACATCTTTCTCGGTATTAGTCACCTTAGGAAGAATATCCGGACTGGAGCCCAGTTTAAGTATTTTGATTGGTGTTGTTTTATTATCAGGTTTAACCAATTGATTGCTTTGAGTGAGCGCCGGACTTTCAGAGTGATTTGTGTTTTTAGTTCCTGTTTCATTAGACTCTAGTGTCGTATCAGTCAGATTTAGGTCTTCTTCAGATTCTGAAGTCGAGTCCAATACGACAACAGTAGATTCATCTATTTGTTGATCGATTATACTTCTGCGATTGGTTTTCGGTGGGGGGTTTTCAATTCGACGGCGAGGTACTGGTTCTATTTCTTGTGGCGCCAGCAGTTTTTGATCGGTTGAAGTTTCCAGTTCCTGATCCAGTTCATCCAGGGAAGTATCATTGTGCCACGACAGACTTGAGCTATTGCTAACAATATCAGCTCTTTTGCCATCATTTTCTGTGGATCTTTGTATCAAATCGCTTTCCAGACTTTCAGATCTGCTTATTGTACCTCTAATTGTGCTTTGAGAACCTGTCATATTTTGGCCATATTCGGGTGAGATTTTCTCCATTTCATTCATAGATTTTTCCCTTTCCAAAGCTTTAGTTTTGTTTGAGTCCATGTTTTGGTTTATTCCTTTCGTTTGAGTAATTACTTTGTCTTCTCTAAAGTCATCCTCGCTTGACAGATCACTGATATGATTATTTTCGAGACTCTGACTTTCGACTGCTGCATCTTGTTCAGCCGAGGAATAAAAGCCAGGGCGCGACTGAGAAATATCTTGCAGAGCTAAAGAGACAGATCCATTGATTGATTCCTCTGGTTTTACTGCAGCTGAAAGTGCATATCTTTCCGCGTTTCGTTTGTCGATTTTATTCTCAAGCTTCACTAATTTGATGTAATCAGATGACAACTTTGATTTGCTGGCAAAGTCATTGAAGGGATGGGGTAAATCTTTGGCTTTTGCCTCTCTTTCTTTTTCTTTTTTCTTGATCGCTGCAGCCATGCCATCTGTTTCAAGATCTGGAACCGAGATAATGTTAGCACGTGACCGGGTTCTTCTTTCGGCGGCATTTCCAGCAATTTCTTTTGCTGCTTTTTGGCGGTCCTTAAGTAAATTTTGAATTGCCAGATTAGTTACGATCTTCTCCTCGGGTTCAATATCCAAACGTGATTTTACCGATTCCTGTTTCAGCTTCGCATTCAATTCTTTAGAGAAATTTAAATCACCGTTCTTCTTGAATCTTGCAAGCACAACATTTTTTGGAAGTGATAGGTCAAGAGATTGATTATTGACAGGTTTTGATATTGTTACTTCTGTGTTTGTATTCCCTTGAGGAAGTTGTGATTGAGCCTCCTTATTGGAGCTGTTTTGTTGTTTTTGATGTGAGGTACTTTCAACGTTTGCTGGTTCCCCTTTCTGGAATTTCTCTGAAAGAGGAGTGGCTGTTGGGTTGATCAGTGATTGATTCATGAGTGCGTTAGAGTCAGGAAAGGTTTTTGAATGATCAACATCGCTCGCAACAACATTATCCTTTTTTTTGGTGACTGTTTTTTCTGTATCTCTTGAAGAGGAGGTTTCCAGAGATTTGGGTTTATTATTCACAGAAGCATTTGACACCAACTCAGGTCCATCTTCCCCAATGACATCAGTTATACGCGATTTTTTGAACTTAGGCGTGGTTTTTGCTTTGCTTTCTTCCGTATGATCTGAATCTGTGGTAGAAACTTTGAGGCTGGAAGCTTCAGTCAAGTACTGTTTTTGTGTAGATGTAGCACTGATGGGTTGTGTCTGTGCAGATTTAGCATCACGGGACTGTTTCGCTGACTGTATGACTTTACACTGCGCCAGAGGATTTTGATGCTGCACTTTCTGTAGATCGAGAGATGGGATCTTGTAATTAGAAGCGCTTATCCCCATTGGTATTTCCGAGACCCTTGGTACTTCACCTGTGGGATTTGTAAAGGATGGCCACAGACCTTGAGAAAATGGAAATGGGGCACACTGAGGCCATTCACTAACCAGTCTAAGAGAAGTCCCAGTTGCCTTTGACTTCTGAGGTGTCAGAGTAGAAAATGCTGGAGAGGTGGCAGGCGCTACCTTGAATGAGCTTGTTCCATAACTTGGTCCAGGGGGCGGGAGTTTTACTGCTGCAGATGCTTCTGATATGTAGGATACATTTCTTTGGGAAATGGACACTGGTCCCAGTACCTTCTCTGATTGTTGCCGTGATTCATTTTGGATTGGAGCAGAATTAGACTCAAGCGACTGAGACGGTAGTTGAGGTGCGCGTAAAGAATTTGCAATATCTTGATGAGTTTCTGTTTTATTTACCAGTGGTTGGGTCTCATTGTTTATCTTCCCCAGTGGCTCTTGAGTTCCAGAAAGGGGGTGGGAAACAGAAAAAGTCAGGTTTTGAACCAAGCGAGAAATATCAGGTTGTGATTGAGCTAGGGTTTTTTTTTGTATCTTAGTAGTTTTAGCCAGTTCAGGCCGTTGCTGAGATGGTGACTTTTTGTTGTGCTTCAGAGTAGGAGTTGGCAAGCTCTCGTTCACATTGCTCTTAGTAGGAATAATTTTCGTTGCATTGTTGGAATGGGGCACAATATTATCGCCGTCATGTTCATTATCGCTTTTGTTTAAACGGAGCACATTTTTTCTGCCGTGATTTGCAGAAGGGGTCACAAACTGAGAAAAGGTTCCATGCCCGGTATCCAAATCAGTGTCATCGTTATCACTAAATATGTGTATGGATGTCGGGTTCTCGGTTGTAAGAGGAGCCACAAGCATACCCGAGGTAATTCTTTTGCCTTTAGTGGCCGGCTTGGGTGATGACCGCTTTACCGGGATGATCTTTGTAGGCACAACACCATCTCTATGCACTGGAGGTGGTAAATGAACAGGTGAAGACACAACATGATTCTCCTGAGGATTTGATGGCAGGGCCGTGGTTTCGGGGACGTGCGTGGTATTGGCAATAGCGGTCTCAGGGTTATTCGCTAACGTATTCACGCCCCGGAAAGAAGTATTATGGGAGCCCCAGACCGTACGTGAGCGCTTCAGAAACCGTGAAACATCAAGATCTGAGTCCCGGGACAAGCCATGCTTTAACAGGGCGCTTGAAGCGTCGAGAACTGATGTGGAGAGTACCGCAGACATTTCACCAAGAAGGCTGTGGAGGGAGTTGCGCACGAGAACACGGAGGACGTCCCCTGACACGAAGACATCGCCTGCAGTAAATTCAGGGTCCAAGTCGCAGAAGTTTTTGTCCTGGATGCCATCCAAGTCGAGTGTTTCGGCTGCAGGGTAGAGCTTATAGTAGCGTTTCAAAAGGGCATCGCAGACCTCGCTGAGTGTGCTTGTGGGGTTTGTGATATGTAGAAACTTGCGCACAGGGTTACCTGACGCGCTATCCGAGTGATCCACGGGGATAAGCTCGACCTGGAGCTTCAATTGCATGTTATGTATGTCTGTTATTGAAGCTTCCAGCAGACGGTGCGTGGAAGATACGAGTCCAATGTTTTTTTCCTTCCTTCGCGCCCACACACCAGTACACCGAGTCTATTCAAGATGATGTGGGCGACACGCGGCGCTGAATATTGACGCTGCGGACCATAGTCAATTTTCATTGCCATATTAAACCCCCTGATGCACGCCAGTTTGTGGGTGGATATTTAGTAACAAAGCAAGAAAGAGAAGAGAAAAGGTGGACGGAATGGGAATATACGCATACCTTCAAAGAAACGTACATATGTACGTATACGAGTACACAAAGGCGCGAATGCTCACCCGAGCTTATACTTATAAAATGGGACATCGTAAAACTCTTTTCTTGTAGCCGCAGGTTTCACAGACTCTGCGGTGGTGGTGGGCAATTTCATTTGCGGGCCTGCCGAGGCGGACACAAGACCAAACGTAGAATACTACTGGTGCGAGCGGCCGCCACGCCAGGCCATGATCTCGCCGTCCATGGTGCCACAGTAATAGGTGACGGAGAATGGGTGGCCGTATGCAATAGCGGTTGTGCGTGTGGCGCTCCTGGAGCCTTTTCGCAGGAGCCGCAGGACCAACTTGCCGTCCAAGGCACGGAACACAAGCACGTCGCCGCTGTCGGAGGCGAACAAGAGGTGCTGCACCTCTGTCTCGAGCCTGGGACTGAGCACGAGAGGAAGGCTCTGAAGGTACTTGTTCCGGGTCAACGGCCCGAAGTTGACGAGCCGGTTGATGGGCGGTGCGAGGCTGGCGGCCATATCCCAGGCGCGGATCTTGTCGTCATTCCCCGCGGAGTAGAGCACGTGGCCGAGTTCGTCCCACACCAAGGCGTTAACGGGGCCCAGGTGCGCCTTGACGGTGGCCGCACTTAAGTTAAGCTGGTCGACTGCGGCGCTGCGCGCGTTGGTCTTGGTCATGTCGAGCCTTGCGACGCAGCTCCTACTTTGGCGGACGTCCCACACCTTTGCCTCGCCGTCATGTCCGCCCAGGGCTAGTATGTATGGCCTCTGTGGGTGCCAGCACACCGCCAACGTCTTTGCCCGGTGGCCTGCGAGCGTGTGCGCACTGGAGGCGGAGCGGAGATCCAAGAGGCGTATGCACGGCTGGTCGCTGGCAACTGCCACTAGCGCCTGCGAAGCGTACGCGTTGCTCGCATGCACAGAAACGTCGATTGCGTACACGCGGCTGGCCATGTCGAACAGATGCACGACCTCGGTCGCGTTAGTGTCCCAGACCTTGACCGTGTGGTCGAACGATGCCAGCATGAACATGCCCGTATCGCGCGGCCACCATATCACGGCGGAGACGCCGAACTGGTGGGCGGAACGGCGAGGGATCACCGCAATCGGGCAGAGCCGGCCAGCCGCTGCGCCGGCTGTGTCCGTGTGCAGCTCTGTTCGGGTATGAGTATCCAAGGCGCCCTCGTGGAGTTCCTCCGGCTCAATGTTCTCGAAAACCGGGTCGCCGTGCAAGTCCCAGACTTTGATGCTGGAGTCAGCACCACCGCTGAGCATATACCTGTGCTCCGAGCGCTCA
The DNA here is from genome assembly GCA_030561945.1 of Metschnikowia krissii. Classification (NCBI taxonomy): domain Eukaryota; kingdom Fungi; phylum Ascomycota; class Pichiomycetes; order Serinales; family Metschnikowiaceae; genus Metschnikowia; species Metschnikowia krissii. Next base: position 104,800 of record JAKTYP010000079.1, on the reverse strand, counting down.
ACTGCAAGCGCGTTGACGGCGGCGTTGTTGTGACAATTTTCAGGGAAAATGTTTGGGGTTGCTGCCCGAAGCGAGCCGTAGAGGGACTCGGTGACGGTGACGGCAAAGTCGTTGGGCCGGAGCCGCCCGGTCATGCGCTCGAGAAGAAGCGACTGCATGGCGGGTCTGGCCGTGGGGCACTCTCACAGCAAAAGAACGCCCAGGAGTGTGGAGGAAGGTTACGTGGGATAACTGTTTGGGAGGATGTGAGCGCTCCACGCACTAGTATATGGAGAAGGGGGGCGGTTGGGACTGGAGGTGGAGTAAATTTGTGGCGCGCGTCCGGGCCCTGGGCCCTAGGCCCTAGCGCCTAAGGCGCGGACTGGGGTAGTGAAAGGATGTGGCGCTGGACGCTAAGAGGGGTGGGCACGGCACCAAGAACAGCTCGGAAATATAAAGCTTGGGCATGGATCTGAAGGACGATACACGCGAGTGTACTTCTGTACATTTGCAGCGCAAGTAAAATAAGTGAGCCCGAGGTGGCATGTAGGGGTTGTGATCGGGTCATGAGATTGAGGGATTATCCCGTGGGCCTGGTGGCCGTGAAGCCAGACTGTGCCGGCGGCGCGGCCATGCTCTATACTGGTATATCACGTTGATGAATCATCTTCATGTGTTTCTTTCTTTCTTTCTTTCGTTCTTTATTTATTTATATATATGATCTCATATTTCTGTTTTTGTTCATAGGGTAGGGAAACATGATGGATCATACCGGGTAAAGAATATTTGGGTCCTCCGGCTTCATCCCCTTTATTTCCTCGACAAAATCATGGTGCATCATTGTGTCCCACTCGCCAAAATAAATGATGGCCCAGGACTATGGGCGCACAGCACGCCACGATCACCGTGCGTGGCCGGCCCACGTAGAACCCCATATTCGAGATGACCTTCCAACCGCCATTAGTTAGTTATATTAGTAAAAAAACAAAACACACAGAAAAAATTGAAAAAGAAGACGAGATCCGGAAAACCCAATTACATATGCTTCCTGTATCGTCTCTTGCCTAGTAGAAAAATATAAGCCGTTGCCTTCGCTATAGACCATTCACCACCAAGTACCGACAAGGATATATGAACCGTTGGTGACTTACTGTCAGGGCGTCTGCAGGACACGCGACGAGTCCACTACCCAATCGTCCTGCAGGCCGCCCGAAAAAAACCAATCCAAAAGAACCAACCAAAAAAATACCCCCTCTTTCCTCCAACCCTTCCATCCATCATCTATACACTAGCCATTAAGCATGTTGGACATCGGAGCATTTCTTGAAGACAAGGGCGGTGACCCCGAACAGATCAGAGTCTCGCAGAGAAAAAGAGGCGCACGCGTCGAGATTGTCGACGAGATCATCCAGGACTACAAAGACTGGACCAAGATCCGCTTCGACTTGGACGCGATGAACAAAAAGCAGAACGCCTTGCAGAAGCAGATCGGACAAAGGTTCAAGGCCAAAGAGGACGCCAGCGACTTGTTGGCGCATAAGGACGCACTTGCCGAGGAAAAGAAGCAGCTTGTGGAAGTCGAGCAGAAGGCCGACGCCGCGTTGCGTGTCAAGGTGAACCTGGTGGGCAACATCGTGCACGACTCGGTCGTCGAGTCCATGGACGAGGCCAACAACGAGATTGTGCGCACGTGGAAGCCCGAGAATTACGCCGCAATCTCCGAGGTCGCGTCTGCCACGGGCGCCCCCGCTAAGTTGTCCCACCATGAGGTACTCTTGAGGTTGGACGGCTACGATCCCGAGAGAGGAGTCAAAATTGTGGGCCACCGTGGCTACTTTTTGAGAAAGTGGGGTGTGTTTTTGAATCAGGCCTTGATCAACTACGGCTTGGCCTTCTTGTACGGGAAAGGGTACGTCCCCTTACAGGCACCCGTAATGATGAACAAGGAGGTTATGGCGAAGACCGCGCAGTTATCTCAGTTCGACGAGGAGTTGTACAAGGTCATCGACGGTGAGGACGAGAAGTACTTGATTGCCACTTCCGAACAGCCAATCTCCGCATACCACTCCAACGAGTGGTTCGAGAGTCCGGCCGAGCAGTTGCCCATCAAGTACGCAGGTTACTCGTCGTGTTTCAGAAGAGAAGCCGGCTCGCACGGCAAGGACGCGTGGGGCATTTTCCGTGTCCACGCGTTCGAGAAAATCGAGCAGTTCGTCTTGACTGAACCCGAGAAGTCATGGGAGGAGTTCGACAACATGATCGAGAACTCCGAGCAGTTCTATCAGTCGCTTGGCTTGCCGTACCGTGTCGTGGGCATTGTCTCCGGGGAGTTGAACAACGCCGCAGCCAAGAAGTACGACTTGGAGGCGTGGTTCCCTTACCAGAAAGAGTATAAGGAATTGGTCTCGTGCTCCAACTGTACGGACTACCAGTCAAGAAACTTGGAGATCAGATGCGGTATCAAACAGCAGAACCAGATCGAGAAGAAGTACGTCCACTGCTTGAACTCCACCTTGTCTGCCACCGAGAGAGCATTGTGCTGCATCTTGGAGAACTATCAGAAAGAAGATGGTATTGTTGTGCCCGAGGTCTTAAGACCATACTTGCCGGGTAGCCCTGACTTCCTTCCTTTCTCCAAAGAATTGCCCAAGAATAGCACTTCCAAGAAGAAGAACTAGGTGGATTGTGCCCAATGTTTCCAGAGATCCAGTGCGGTCTCTCGACCCCATCATACATGAAATATACATGGAAGAATGCCTTGGCTTTTGTAGGTGAATACGCTACGTGAGCCCCGAACCGCGATATAGTAGCCTTTTCTCTCCTTCTCTCTCTTTCTCTCAAAAGAAAAAAAAAATGATCCAGCTGAGTTGGATATCTTTGCGTGATCTACTCTTCATCTCTGCTCTCGCCAGACAGATCAGGACGGATGGCTTTTCGTAAAGGACTAAGGTAAAGTTTGTGTATTGTGCCAGCAGTAATCAAACAGGCCACAGTTATATAGTCATAATTGAACAAAGCGTGTGCTGTCGTCTACATGAGACACATTGCGTCCAAGCAACTCTCAGCACAGCAACAGCATAAGATTGCCGCACAGCATCCGCAAAAAGTGCTGCAGCACCCGCCGTTATTGTTCGCCGGAGGCTGCTGTACATATTGGGGCTGCTGCTGCTGGTAATAGCCTTGTGGAGGCGCTTGTTGGTAGTATCCTCCTTGAGGTGGTGGGCCTTGGCAGTAGGACTAGATGTTAGTCGTGCGTAGCGTGTGGGCCATGTCGTGGGCCCAGCCCTACAAAACGTACGCTTCCAAATATGGAGGGCCCTAGATCCCGCCCGGCAGAGTCGCCTTTGCAAGTATAGCACTCCTGTGCGATCAAGAGATTCACATACCATAGTGAATATATTATTGAAAGAAGTATTAAAACAGAATAAAATAAAATAAAATAAAAAGGAGAAATAGCCTCAATTTCCCTAGGGCATTCGGCTAGATACAAATATAGACTCTCTTCAAAAATAGCAGCCGGTGCCATGGACTGACGTGCCGGTACAGGAATATTGTGGCTGCGTGCAAGAACCTCATATATTCCATTGTACTTCTTGCCCAATCTAAACTGTCGTCACCACGCAGGCGACCAGAGGGTATTGCACACAGTGCTTAAGCAGACCTCGTACGCGACCGTGAGATGCCCTGCTACTTCAACCGTAGATTAAATCCTCTTGGTGAATCAAACTTCCCCTCCCTTTCAATTTTACTAATATGAACTCCGCCAACCCCTTCGCGGGCACAAAGAGAACCAGATCTATGGCACTGGGAAATAGGGACACGCGCCCCTGCAAAAGACCCCACGTGGCGCCGGACTTCTCCTCTTTGCCCACGCATCTTCCCGGTACACCTTCCTCTTTAACATCTATTCCATCTCCATTTGCATCATCTTACAATTCGTCACCCAAAGAATCTTCACATAAACAGGTGGACAGCCCTAATACCACGTGCTCTGGTGCTTATAGAGCAACTGGTGAAACAATGGCCGCACCAGCACTTTTTGAAAACTCTCAGTCCTTGCCTTCTGGTACTGATGGCAGTGCACAGTCAAAACAAAACGTTAATTGTCTGGGTCTGCAAGCCGATTTATCAACTAAACCTGTCCAGGAACCTATTTTCATCGAGGGTACAAACATCTCGCTACAGACGGAGGAAGATATCGCCCAGTGGATCGCCGAACGCCGCAAGAAATGGCCAACAAGGAAAAACATCCAGGCAAAAGTACAAGACCGCCAAGACGAGAAGAAAACTCTGCCTAAACGGAATGTGTGTAAATTTTACGCTAAAAACCGGCGGTGCAAATTTGGGGACAAGTGCAGAAACATACACGAACCATACACGGGCACAGGCACGAGCATAGAGTCCCAAGCCGCATCTTCTAGGCACACTTCGGCGACACGTAAAATGATTAACGGCGTGCTTGTAGATATCCCACAAAGATACAAAAAAGAAGTAAAGGGGGCGGGCTCCCTCTTCACCAAACTTGTGCAGCGTGACTTGTATGAGCACCAAAACAATGTGGTCATCGACTTCCTTCAGTACCTCAGTTCACAGGGAATGATTGATCACGACGCCACATTACCTTAGGCTCTCACGCATGGCTCGCATATATCATATCATAAGTCAGTAATTACTTTTCATGTAAACAGATGTTGCTCCTCCTTCATCTTCCTCGTGCACTCCAACATGATGGAACACTGTTTTCCTATTTCAGACAACTTCCCAATAACCACTTCATTTCCCTTTCCAAAGCCGTAAATTGAGTAGGGGATCCCTACCTCTGTACAAAACGCAATAACGAATGGTTGAACACGTCTTAAGTTGTGCCTGGGAAGCCTGGGGAACAAATGATGAATTGCCTGAAACTGCAAGCCCCCATGAAGAAAATCTAGCCAACTAGGACAGTCCACGTCCATCGTGGTACGAAGTTGTCTTGAGACAAAGCTTTCACTGACACCTAAATCTGCAGTAGACATTGCAAAGTGGGAGAGTGTGATTTGCACGTGGACAAGCATTGTGACCACATGGCTTACCATCACAAACATGAATTTATTCCAGCCCCCTTCAACACTGCCCACCATCAAGAAAAAAAACCAATAGAAAAAGAATGAAAGACCCGCAATCTCAAAGTATCTAAACCACGCAGCCTTTCCGTGTCTTGGTCCCTGGCCAAGAAGGAGATGTGTCCAGGATAATCTGTACAAGTTAAAACGACCAAATGCGAGAATAGGATAGTACATATACTCTTGTATGGGAATAACTTTTTTTGCGAGTGCGTCAAACCAAAGCACTTTATCGTAGTATGTAGAGTAAACGTTGTGAAACAAACGAGTACTTACTGCAAAAAATGGTAAATGCTGAATGTCTGGATCATGAACAGGGTCGTTAGTAATGAGGTGGTGAACATTGTGATTCCTCTTCCACCAACCTAAACTCAAGCCTCCAAACCAATCAGCAATAATCATCCCAAAAATATTATCAAACTGGTAGTTGTGAGTGATTGAAACATGACCGGCATCGTGAGCAATAAATGTCATTTGATGCCAAGCAGTGCCTATAAACAACGCACTAAGGAAATAGTGTCCAAGATGTAAGAACGAAAAGGAATAGAGAAATAAAGAAACAATCTTCACCACCTCTCTCACGTAGTTAGAATAGGAACACTCATAAAACCCATTCTTGATCACCGTCGCGTGAAGTTTCTTGTACTTTTCTCTGATTTGGGTTTGTGTGTCGTAATCAAGGTCAGGAAGCTCGCCCATTTCTTCTCTAGCTAATTTATTTTCATATTGATCCATGAGTTCTTTTGGATCCACAACAACACTTTTCTCTGTAATTGGAAAAACTTGCTCGATATTGTTGTAGTTGATCTGGTCGATATCTTGTGGCACGACTGGCTTTACAACACCAGAGGGGTAACCAGGTAGGTACAGTTTGACACTTACATCGGTTTCTTCAAGCTCTACTGAAGTTTCTGATGACGTGTCATCTGAGGTTATCGGTGAGCTTGACTCTAGCTTCTCACCAAGGCAGTCATAAATCGTTGTTCGTCTTGAATCCAACAGGTAGACGGCACCTTGTATAGGAGGTAACAAGTTTTTCCATGGCGTATCAATCTCCCCAATTTTCCATTTCTTAAATATAGCAATGGATTCCTTACTGTGATATGCAAGCATTTCATCTGTTGCATCTCTTCCTACCATATGGTACACAGCCTTATCACCACCAGGGTGATACTTGAGCCAAGATGTGAGATTCAAAACATTATTTTCATATATAACGATCACTTTTCCCTCAGCTATAAGATTCTCGATCTGCTTGGAAGTGAAAATTTTGACCATAATGTGGTAAGTGCGATCAAAAGAAACTAGGTGTCCATACCAATCATCTGCATCACCCCATTTTGTAGATCGCCCGAGAAACGCGGCCTAAAGCAAGTTCTGCACGTAAACGCGATAGTCGGCCACATCAAATACACCGTTTCTGATTAGTTACCGTTGGGTCTCCACGAACGACAACGCATCTTCTTGTTCGATTTCGGACACTGTACTTACCTTGTTGGCAAATGAAACACCGTAGAATGTGTTTGCGACTTGTAGCATCTCAGGGCGGAATGTGGTACAAATAAATTGTGCGTTCGCAGCCAAGTCCAGTACCATGGAAGCGACAGCCGTGCGATACTGAGTATCTAAATTTGCATCAATTTCGTCAAAGAGGTAAAATGGCGCAGGGTCACATTTCTGTATTGCAAGAATGAGCGTTATTGCACAGAGCGATTTTTGCCCGCCGGAGAGTTGTTCGATTTGCTGTTGTTCATCTTCCTTGGAATTAAATGATACAAGGATCGATACGCCAGTGTAGTTTTCAATGGATTCAACATTCTCCTCAGGATCTCTATCATTTCTGGTACGCATGACTAATTCACCTTTACCACTAGGTACGAGTTTTTCAAAGAGTTCGGAAAAACCTTTCGATACCCCGGAGAAACTCTTCCTGATTGCATTGTCTTTTTGTTGTTCAAGAGAAAGAATCAAGTTCTCGATGGATTCTTTTGAATCTTCGAGGTCTTGCTTTCTGGCGATCAAATCTTCTCTCTCCCTAGCAAATGTGCTGTATTGCTCTAAAGCTTTTTTGTTGATATGCGCATATCTTTTCAATTCATTGTGAATAGTATCAAGGTTTCGGAAAATTTCATCCAGAGATACGTTCTCAAAAGCTGATTTATCAAAAGCCTCTTCTGGAAGCCCACCTAAAGCACGGATCTTCTCCTGAAGCTCCTCTCTCCTTTTATCAGAAATGGCTTTTTTGACGAGTATTTTTTCGGCTTTCTTTGATGCTTTTTCAATTCTTATGAGGAGGGCTGCTTGTTGTTTGTTGGCTTTTTCAAGCTCTTTCTTTTTCTTTTCACAATCTATGACAATTTTGGCTAGATTATCCAGTGCAATTTGGGCATTTCGGCCCAAATCTTCAATCTGAATTTCAAGACTCCGAATTTCATCATTTATTAACTGTGACTTCGTTTCTTCCAACTTCAAGCTTTCAGACATGTTTGTCTCATTCAAAACTTTAATTTGTGAGTTATACTTTGCAGATGTATTTTCCAATTCAGAAATCTCAGTCTCCAATACGGCAACATCTGTCACGATCATATTATACTCATCTTCAATGTGTGGAAGTTTTGTAGTAAGGTCCTCTAGTATGTTTGATTCTTCAACCGTCAACTCTGAACTGAATTCAGAATCCATTTCCGCTTTGAGCTGCTCAATTTTACTCCGTAGAGTAAAAATAGCCAGCTCCATTGTTTCATAAATTTTCCTGGATGTTTTTATCTCTTTCTCTAAAGAAAGCTTTGTATTAAGCAATTTGCTATGCTCGAGTTTTTGAGGCTCCAATTGAAGTTTTTGCGCCTCAAAATTATGAGTCTTTTGCTCAAGTGAATGAGATGAGGCGATCATGTTTTTATCTATTGCCTCAAGATTTACCTCACAAATTCTCAATTCCAGAGTAAGCCTCAATAACTCTGCTTTTTTCTTTGACTGGAGTTTTAAGCTATCAAGACGTGCATGCTTATATTGCCTAAATCCACCACTGAGAACACCCTTAGTACTCGCACGGTCGCCATCCAAAGTGATGGCATTGAGACCATGTTTTCGAGCCAATTCAGAACCTTTGTGTAAATTGTTGCAAATAATAGTCTTCCCAAAGACTTGCTGAATTGCTTTTCCAACAGTCTCATGGTTGTGTTTAATTTTCTTGATGAGAGGAATAAATTCATGATCTTCCTGTTCGGGGAATGTAGTGGGTCTTACATTTATCCTGTTAAGAGGCATAATAGTAATTCTTCCAGCTTTCACGCGAGACAACTCTTTCATAAGTATCAGAGCGGTTTCATCAGTGTCAACCACGACATGAAACAATGAATTTCCGGCAACCACTTCGATCGCGGTCTTGTATTTGTCGGACGCGGTAAATAGTTCGACGAGGGGACCAAACACTGATTCCTGCAAATTGAGTCTTTCAGTAATATCATGCACAGCTTCAAGTGCTTTTACTTGTGACCGATCCATCGTTTTCGCAACTTTGTGGTTGGCATTAACATATTCATGTTCGGCAGAATCACGAAGTGACTTGAGTTTGATTTCCTCCCTCAATAATTGCTTTTTTTCCTCAAGAAGAGTCTGCACTTTTAACTTCGCCACATTGACTTCCTCTTCAGCAGTTAAAAGACGTTGCTGGTTTTGAACATCGTCAAGCGAGCTCCGTAATTTGTCGAGAGATCTGATGATATCGATATGTTGTTCCTCGTATTCTCCCAAGTTGTGTCTTACGGTGCCTAGGCGTTCCGATCTTGCGGCTAAATCATTCTCTAGAGAGTCAATTTCAGATTGCAACCATGCATCCCTTTGGGATTTAGAGACGAACTTCAGAAATCTGCTCTGCTTCGATAATATCAACCTTTGTTTATTGGAGAGCTCAGTAATTTTGCTAGAAATCTTTGCTTCTTTTTCCTTCAAGGCCTTTAATCTTGGGTAGTGGGACTCATTGAGTACCTCTGTGTTATGTTTTATCTTCTCCAATAGATTTTCTGCCCTTATTTTATCATCACCAGCCATGCTCTTTTGAGATGTAAGATGATTCACAATAGCTGCATGCTCAGCTCTACGAGCGGCAAGTGCGGTCAATACCCGATTTTCGTCAGTTTTGCACAGCTCTTTTTCAAGTTCAGCTAGTTTCATAGAGGATTTCATTTCTTCGATAGAGAGCTGAATGTTTTGACACATTTCTTCTCTTTTCTCTAACTCCGCCAAGTCGTTACGAGAATTCAGCACAATCTCCTCATACTCCTCCTCTCTTTCTTCAATTTGAGCACTCAAACTTTTTAACTCGCGGTCAAAGATATTGAACTCGTAAATTTTTTTATTTTTCTCGAGCTGTTGGTATTCTTTCAAGTTGTCCAGCTCCAATTGTAGATCAGAAATTTTTTCTTCGAGTTTTTCCATCGAGTCGTCAATTCTTTGCATTTTGAATTCCGAATGAGCCATTTCTTTGTTAGATTCCCGAAGCTTCATCTCAAACATTTTTGCTCCACTGACTTCCTTCAAAAGCTGAAGCCGTTCTGAGTCCTTAGAGTTTGTCAACGACGTGATTCTACCTTGAGGGACTATGTAGTACGGGTTCAGTCTAGAGAATCCAGCACTTTCTAGAAGATTCATTATATCGGACCGTGTTGCAGAACGTCCGTCCATAGAATAATCGTCCTTCTTCAAGCCGATAGTTCTACGAATCGAAACCTCATCTTTTTGGATCGGAAACCGTCGATCTGAGTTGTCGAAAACAACTTCAACATATGCTGACATCACTGTGCCTGAGCCCTCGTGGATGAGTCCCTGTCTTTCCTCCCTGGTCATGTGGTTATAAGCATCGGACAATACAAATCTTATTGCAGCGAAAAAATTCGATTTTCCCAGACCGTTGCGCCCCACGACGACATTAAGGTTAGGAGAGAGATCATCAATAATCGTGGTATTTTTATAAGTCTTGAAACCTTGTATTATTATACGCTTGATGTGCATTTTTACCTTCTTTACCAATTCGTATGACAAGCAAGTTCATAGATGAAGTGTGTACCGCGACGCGTCTTGTGAGAGTAGGGTTGTTTACGCAGGCTGTACTGTCTAGATGAAACTCGAATTTCGACGCCAAAAAAATAAAAATAAAAATCAATAAAAACACGAGTAGAAGGAGCTGAAAGACATCATTAAAGTTTTGATAGAGTAAGGCAGAGATAATTATACTCTGAAGCTGTTCTAGATTTTCTTGGAGGCATTAGATTTTCAATAAAAAATATATTCTTTGGACCAAATCTTTTGACGATTCGGATACATCTCTCAACACTGGTTAGGACCACACACATGTACACCTCCTGCCTTGATGATCTTTAGCGTCATCATAAAACACGATTGCAAGATATTAAAATTTTCTTTCTCTTATAAAAAAAAGTAAGCAATCAATACGGAATGAAGTCTGGAAATTTTATATTCTACTATTCATTGTCTGTGTTTACGTACAAAAACCAATTTAAGAAAACCTTGCTTGTTCTACAGCAGATAGATGTCGTTGGTCCTAAAGTTGGTTTATATGATTAACATGTGCATTTCTTCGATAAATTTTAATTGCTCTACTGGTATAAATCATTTCAAAAAAGTACCGAAATGAATTCATGTATTACTTATACGACTCGATTTATTTCCTGGTGCGAAGACTATATAACCCATTGCACTTGATGGAATATGTTCATCATGAAGAGCAGAGTGCTGCATTCAGCCTACATCTTTGGTGATCAAGAATTTGGATAAGTATTACGACTTTGACTTTGACTTTGAAATACTTTGGCATTCAATCAAAAAAAACTTTGGAAGCCCGATGCGGGGCTCGAACCCGCAACCTTTTGATTGACCTTATGGTTTTTAAGAGTCAAATGCTCTACCGATTGAGCTAACCAGGCCGTTGTTAGCAAGAGACAGTTGAACTATAACAAGTAACAGTATGTAAATAATTGAAAGACTTTTTTGCAAGAAGCAAATATATTGTTTTATACATTTAAGCATATAGTATTAATCAGAAGCCCACGGCTCGTCATAATTCTGATAAGGTTCAGGTGGTAAAAAAAAAGGCAATCTCACTGGTGTTCTATCTTCCTGGTCAAGAGTATCTGCTCTGTAACTCGGACACAATGGACGTCCTTTATTAGGAATAAGCACGCTAAGCTCATAGCTTGCAACATTCATTAAGTTTCCGTTTGAATTTTGCTTAGGGTATCCCCAGGCTTGTTTTGATAGGTTGTGACTACCCACCATAACCCACTTAAGCAGACGCCAGTTGTCGCCATTATCGCACATATAGTACTTGACATGCGGTGTAAGATATTCCCTACCTGTGACACTGTCACTAGATTTCCATTTGCAGAGATATTTCTTTATGTTTTGCTCATATTGCGCCTCGTGTATGAATGAGGTTTTACACTTAAAATGCAAGGCAGACCCGGACAAGTAACCAAGCTTGCTCTTACACACGTCTTCCTTTGTGGGAAAAATAATGTGTGGTTTATAGTTGTGCTCTAGTTGATGTTTCTCGAACGATTCTGCACCTGCAGCTAAATTTCGCTGCCAGTTTTTAAACATCAATGGACATAGCAAATGTGAGAATATAGAGCTTGTCTTACCTCTGTTGCTTGTATATGGGTACGCAATTGATGTGACTTGTGACAAGATGTTGTGTCTGATATCGACATTTTCAATGAGAAGGTTGTTTCTGCAGAGAACCTGGCGGAGTTTTGCGTAGCCATAACAATCTGTAGAAGACAGAACATTTTCAATATTATACAATCCTGGCGCAGAGGCTACCAATTCAACATCTATGGCACTAAAATCATACTTCTCAAGTATTGAAATTAGATTTTTTGTGACACTCAATCGGTAGCGGACTAGATAGCGTAAAAAGTCAAGACGAAATATTCTACCTGAATCAGAGCTGGTTTGACCTCTGCGTAGCCTTCCTGATTTCCATAAGACCTGTGTTAAGCCACAAACATCTAGTGGGGTAAGATTGCACGTCATAATCACAATTTCTGCCTCTCCATTTTGGTAAAAGTTAACCATCATTTTAGTGTGATGTGACGCAAATCTATTAGGAAGCGGCGCCATGGCCTCAGTAACGTTGAACTTTTTTTGTATCACAGTTTTGTGTTTCGGAGATTCAAATATGGTGCCACCAGTCACGAACACAATTTTTTTGTATTCCCTGGAAAAGCTCTCATGAAGCATTGAAAGGAACATTGGTAATTGAACATTGAAGTTGAATTGATATGTTTCGAGAAGATCTGGCGAACCAAGTAAATTGGCAAGTGAGACCACATCCGTGTTTTTGTTGATGTAGGTATCACTAGGATCGCTCAAGTCACAAAGTAATCTTATGCTTGAACGAAGACCAGTATTGTGGGACTGTGGAAAATCAGTCTGATTTATAGCATTAATAAACTCTAGTTCTGAAGAGCCTGAGCTTTTATTCGGGCTATCCAGAGTTTTAGATTGATTGGTTTTTAATTCTTCCTCGGCTATGACGTTTACAACGTTAAAAGAAATTCCAGTGGTGCTTTCCAATTCTGTAACGTCTTGCTTTGCCTCCTCTAGATCACTTTCAGACGAAACTATGATGGGCTGTAAATTGGTTCCCAGTGTTTTAGAATTTGTTGTGTGTCTGTCTGCATAAGATTTTCGAAAAGACACGTCATGTAATGGTATTTTACGTCGCTTGACCCGTGCTTGCTCAGCATCTCTAAGAATATTTCGAGTTGGGCTCGAATTTATACTCACATCATGTGATGGTACTATTTTTAACTCGGACCTAGAGTTAGGCACCGACCCATTTTCGTATTCATTAGAGAGCTGTTTTGCCATAGCAAATTTTAGTAGTTGCTCAATGTATATAGAAATACATAACAAATGTGCCATCTTGATGCCAGCACGACTTAACATATATACGATTACAGATACAGTTCAAAGGGAATCACATTAGATTACAGAAAAAAATCATTCGTTATTTAAGCCGTTTAGCTTTTTTTGATTTTCAGGAAAATTGTAAATATAAAAGGAGGCTATTGAGTTAAAGACAGAGGTGGATTTTAAAATTATTTTGAAGGTTTTCAAAATGAGTAAAAGAGAGAGAAAAATAAAAATTATACATAACAGTCGAAAAATTTACAAATTCAAAAGACCTGAAGTTTTTTCGGGAAATTCCCTTGTTCATAAGAAAATATATTATTCGTGTCGATATCTAAGATTCAACTGGCTAGTAGATTTTTTCCAGAACTTAATTACTGTTAGTATTTATATGAACCCTATAATTCATCAAGGCACTTTCCCTTGGGATTCATGAGTGATCATGAATTTAATAAATGTTAACATCACGCTGATATGTAGAATATTGTACTATGAATTATTGTTGGAGAAAATAACAGTCGATCCAAAAAAATAGAAGGTTACAGCAGGTCGTATTTCCTTAATATTTTCTGAGTGCTTCGTTGTGTATTTCAATACATGTTGTGTCGAACATGCGAAGTTCACGAGTTCTCAACAAAAAACTAACTGATATCTGATGATTTTCATATTTTAGCATAACATGCTGAATTAATTTACTGTGAATCAAATACAAAGGGCAATCTCCAAAAAATACACACTCTTGTGTTTTCATCAAGTTCCTTATTGGTTGTCTGGAGAGGGCTCTGACTAGATAAAAAATTGCAAAGGGTCCATAATGAGAACTACTTCTCTACTCGCAATAGGTCCAAGAAACAATCTGCATGTAAGCGTGTATACAGGGACGAGTCTAGCTTTTGCTTCTCATAATGTTACCGCCTTCGCTAATATTTTATACGCTTCCATTTGGAGTAGCTCGTTTATATGTAACCAAAGCAGCGAGAGCTGTTGGATTTCTCAAGAAAAACTAGTGCCGAGAGCATTATGTTTCTGTTTGATCAATTTGTAGGCTTTAGAGCCATCCAAAAAATTAAATGGTATTGTTCTATACCCCTACCAGTTACCAATTCGCACATAGTGCCAATTGTCTTCGTGATGCACAGACCACTTGAATAAAGAAGCTAGCCGCAAGCCCCATTAGAGGACTCGGAACTGTGATTCACTAAATGCGAGTGGTGTTGCGAGACGATCATATGAGGTGACCAAGTTGTATTTTCCTTGCGCCTCGCTGAACACTGGGTGCGCCTGCGGGGTCTGCGACCGGTTGCTTGCTTCATGCTTTAAGTTTTCGCGCATCCTATACTTAGCTGTATACAAGCTCAGATACTTTGAATACCTGTTAACTTCACGGCTATGCTGGGGCCCAAGAATTGAGACAACTTGTGCAATAATCAGCCGTAAAAAAAGAACACATCTTTTGGATTGTCGAAAAAGAAACAATCACTGCTTGGTGTAATTACTTGAACCCACACCACCTAATAAGGACACTGCCCATTTTTCATGATCCAGTTCAACTTTAAAGACGAGATTGTATCGTCGCCTGCCGTTATAGTCTCGGGCCGAGTCAGTGCCGGCGACCGCGGGGTAGTTCAATTCATCAACAATGACAACCGGGTTTTCCCGGCGCAGCATTTCGAGGTGAACAATTTTCAGTTCAAGGCGCTTCTTCATGTTTCGCCCAATGAGGCCAACCATTTCAGGGTTGGCTATTGGGGCGGCGCAAGCTTAGCCGAAACAGGTATGCCGGTCGGAATGCTGCACTTGGTAGAGGAAGACCAGCTTACGCTATACCACTACCCGTTGCCGGATAACAAGCCCGTGCACCTATGCGTCATTTTAGGGCGGGATTCAAATGGGGTCTACGACATGCCCAAGTATAAGTTGCGCCGTGGCCAAGTGCCTAATTTGGACACGGCCGTACAGAGGCTCAAGGTTGCTGGCCGCATGATGCAAGCCTTCACCCAGGATGAATTCCACCGCGTGGGCTTGAGCAACCGCTGTTTCCAGTTCGTTGAAGAGTCCACAACTGACCAGCGCCTCTTTGGCGAGAGCACCAATGCACAAGTAGCACATAACGAGGTCAAGGTACATGTCTTGCGCTCACCCAAGAGCATTGCAGAGCTCAGGGACCCGGACATGGCTCAACAGAACCCAAAGGCAAAGAACAACGGCGGCCTTTTTTCACACGCCATCGAACTCATCAATTCAAGCGACTTGACCAAACATTACAAGCAAGCACACACGCCGATCCAATGTGCGGTCATGTACCTAGACTCAACGTGGGACGGCCATCTCATCACTACACACGCAGCACTTGGTGGCGGCACGGGCGACGTGAAGATGGCGATCTTTGGCTCGCATGGTCTTCATTCGTTTCCGTTGACCTTCCCACAGATGAGCCCTGCTTTTGTCGACGACACTAAGCTTTCAATCAACGAGGTTGCCAACGATGCTAAGCAATGCGGTACCGCGTGGGAGTGCTTGAACATTTGCATGGGGGCGTTCATGCACGAAATAGGCCACCTGTTAGGCTCGCCACATCAGGTGAACGGCGTCATGCTCCGGGACTACATCTGGTGGAATCGCCTGTTCATGACACGCGAGGTGCGTTGCATTAGAGACGGCACCCCTGGTTGTGTGATTGGCCCAGATGGCACCTTTCCCAAACAATGTCACTGGAATATTTTAGACATTGTGCGATACTTCTACCACGGTTCGTTCTCAATTCCTACAGACTTGAATGACCCTTCGTTTCCCAAGCTGACATCCACACTTATGAAGCCGCCCCTAGCCGGGGCTGTGCCTTCCATGTACTTGACCAAGCCAGGTCAGGTGGTTGTAAAGTCCTCATCGGGAATCTTCATGATCGAGCTAGTCGGCGATGACTTGGCGCGCCACCATATCAAGTTCTATCCTCAGAGCTATGGTGGAAATGGGCCCTTGCCTGAAGTGACCCTCAACTTTGAGGAGTGCTTACGAGAATTCCGCAAGCACTTCAAAAGCTCTGCTGAAAATTTCGATGTGCGTGTGTTGTCCATAGCTGGCGACCTTTGGATGCCTGATTTCAGATCACGCTGCTTCCCATCACTGGACTCGATGATCGAGCACGACTTCAACTTGGGAAGGGGCGTGATCAAAGGCATGAAAAGCGAGTTGTTGGGCTCGAGCAAGGGCCAGATGCGGTTTGTCGGCTTTGATCCTTCTTGTGTCTACAAGGTGCGCGTATACCATGGAGGTGCCCTTGACGGAATAACGTTTTACTATAAAGGAAACAATGGAGAAGCCAATAAGACTTCTTCACCTGTGACCAAAAAAGGTGGCTTGGGGTCGCTCTTTAAGAGTTCTGCACAAAAGGTGACGCCTCTGGGGCATTCCAGTACAGGTGATGTGACCATTGGAAACCAGACTCGTGGCTACACGGATTTCGAGATTCCGGTAGGAGAGAGGATTGCAAGGTTATCGTTTAGGAATGGCCAGTGGATTGATGCAGTGCAGATTGAAACGGATCGTGGCTCGCGCTCGCCTATGTTAGGGAACGCTAAAGGCGGCCACCTTTCAGTATTGGAGCCACCCACAACACAGCACTCCATTGTGGGGATTTATGGCTACACTGGACGATGGATGGATGGCGTTGGAATCATATTTGCACAGCTTTAGGTCGTATGTACTTTGGGTCAAGCTCTACTCTGAATAGCGCTCTAACACTTTATCTCTGGCCTGGTTATACTCAATAGGATATTTGTCAACCACACCAAGCACTGTGCTCTTGCGAAAGAGGGAAGAGCCCTTCTGCCTGTGCTTTAAGGTAATGATTTGCTTCTGCAACCCCTCAATATCTTTTTCAAGCACGTTAAGCTGATTCCCAGTAATATACTGCTTGTACATAGCTTTGAGTGATTCTCCACTAGCAAGGATCTGGGATTGCTTTTCCAGAAGAAGTTTGGCTTTGTCATTAAGTTGCCCACTAAGCTGCGCCTGTAAGGCTAACGAAGCGTCCAAAGAAACCAGATCCAAAGCGTCGCTCAATGATTTTTCAAAGAAGACGGTGTGTTCAGCGATACCAGATCCGTATGTTAGATGCCGGTATTGATGGTTCGATATTTCCGATTCTTCCAAAATGTCGTCCTCACTACTAATATAGTCGTTCTCGGACTCAGCGTCAACTGAGGACGACGGCAGTGCTGAGTGTTTTTTCGGCGAATATGTAGATGTATGATCTTCTTTGAAACTACATGAGGTCTCGTGGCTTTCCAGAATTATGCCCGCAACTTGCAGAGTAGAGGAATCTGGCAATAATGGGATACTTGTTTCTTCAGAGAGGGAAAGCAGCTCATGCGTTGAGGCTATGGAATTCTGAGTGATTTGAGGTATATCATGACCAGTTACACCGCCGTTATCTGACAGCAGTGTACTTTTATGAGAGGTCAGAGGTTTCATGTAGGATAAAAGCGGCCAGCTTCTGAAAATCTCGAGAGTTCGGGTTGAAGTCACGAAGCAATCTTGTCATGCTGTAGGCATATCGTTGGGTTTGGCCTTCGATCAGACATACATGGCAGAAAGCGCGGTCCCAATTTCGATAAGGCGGTCCGGTGTCGAGCCCAGCAGATGAAAATTGATTTCTTAGATTATACCATACGTTGAATACAATGTCCAAACTTGACATCCCAATCTACACAAGATAAATGTGCTTTCTCGTTCTATTTCGAAAAACTTTTTTAAAAGCGAAAAACGCCTTGTCTTGAAGTAACGTTCACATTTATAGGACGATCATTTCTGGGGCTGGCACCAACTTTTTTCGCGCGCTATTCAATTCTGAGCACGACGCGGGAACGAAGGTACAATAATAAGCCTTAGCTTATTTTTCCCATACGCTTCGCTAAAGGTCAAATTATATCACCGAAGCAGACTGTCTTTACAATCATGTCTGTGTTTCAACTCCAGAGCTCAGAAGTTTTGGCGCGGCTTAAACCATTTGGCATCACGTTTGAGAAATCTTTAACCGATCTAATCAAGGGTATTAGAACACATTCGAAGGATTCACCAGAGGCGCTTCTGACATTTCTCAGTAATGCAATTCAGGAATGCAGGGTGGAATTAGTAACCAACGACCTCGAGGTGAAGGCAACTGCTGTCTTAAAGTTGGCATACTTGGAGATGTATGGGTTCGACATGAGCTGGTGCAATTTCCACATCTTGGAGGTAATGTCCTCTCTGAAATTTCAGCAGAAACGCATTGGGTATCTTGCAGCGACTCAATCTTTTAAAAATGAGCAGGATCTCCTAATTTTGGCGACAAATCAATTCAAAAAAGACCTTAACTCGCATAACCATGTTGAAATTGGCTTGGCGCTCAGCGGGATCGCCACTATCGTCACACCAAACTTAGCCAAGGATATTGTCGAAGATGTCGTGAAGAAACTCACTCACTCAAAACCTTATATAAGAAAAAAGGCCGTGTTAGCTCTTTTCAAGGTTTTTCTTCAGTATCCTGAAAGCTGGAAAGGAGCATTGCCTCGTGTAACTGAAAAGTTGGAAGATCCAGACATCGCAGTGGTTAGTGCAACTATCACAGTGGTGTGTGAAATATCGAAAAAGCACCCCAATCTTTTTATTGGCTACTTGCCAAAATTCTTCACTATTTTGGAAGACACTTCCAACAATTGGCTCATCATCCGTATCCTCAAACTTTTCCAGAGCTTGCTGAAAATCGAGCCTCGTATGAAAAAACGAATTATGCCTTCAATTGTTAATCTCATGTCAAAAACGGATGCCACGTCGCTCATCTACGAATGTATCAACTGCATTGTTAACGGTGGTATGATTTCGCCGGACTCTTCGCGCGATAAGGAAGTTGCCAAAATGTGTGTTGATCACCTTCTCAAATTTTTTCATCAGAATGATTCAAACCTTAGGTTTGTTGGTCTTTTGGCACTCATCAAAATTTTGCATGTGTTTCCATCATTCATCCACAAACTGAGTGATGTTTCTTCCGTTATTAATCTTTGCATCCAAGACGATGATCTCATCATCAAGCGCAAAGCATTAGAAATATGTCATTATTTGGTAACAGAAGACAACATTGCTGGTTTGGTAAAGACTCTTTTACTTCAAATTGTACCGGAAAATACAGTCGCCCATTGTCCAGACACTTTCAAGTTGGAAATTACTAGTAAAATTTTGGATATTGCCTCTTCGAATAACTATGAAAATATTCCAAACTTCAAGTGGTATGTGACTGCCCTCAAAGAACTTCTCAACTTAACGCTTCTAGCAGAATCTTCAGGCTTGGTTGATGACGGCAAGATGATTCTTTCTGAAAATGTTCTGCTGACTATTTCTTTGAAGTTAGGTCATGAGCTAAAGTCTCTTGCTATGAAAGTTCCATCCATTAGACCTTATATCCTCTCGAAGTTTGTGATGGAATACATTAAGAACCTCAATCTTTTACAAACTTGCCCTTTACTTCTAAAAGACCTATATTGGATTATGGGTGAATATCTGGATGATTATGGGATGGTGGAAAATAATGATGGTAATGAAGATTTGGACTCTACGATGTCGTTGAGTCAAAAAGTCACAATTTTCAATCTTCTTGTGAATAAGCACATTGATGAGAAATTGGGTGGAGATGCTATGTTTCCAATTTCCGTTGAGCTTTCGGTGCTGTCTAATGTGGATCTTGTATCCAGCGCCATAGAGTCACTTGTCAAACTATACAGTTCCATTGTTACTGATTACTTGACGCTTTATTCCCACGAAGATGAACTTTCGTATGAAAAATATTGCGAGCTTGCTTATTTTCTTTTGAAGTTAATCCGATACTTAGAACGTTGGGAATCACATATAAGCTATGAGGTGCAAGAGCGTTGCTCCTCTTGGCTTGAGTATCTTAAACTTTGTTTGGACGCATTAAAAGTCAATGATATTGAAGGGGTAACAAAGTTAGAGACCGAGGAATTGGAGTACTATAAAAATATTCGGGCGTCTTCCAGAAGCATTGCGCTGTCCTTTGAGTCACAAGGCCAAGAAAGTGATGAAGAAAATGAAAATATTTCAGACAGCAGTAATGAAGACGAAGAGGACGAAAATTCAGATGATGAAAGCCGCAAAAGTTTTGAGACTCAAACATCTAAAGAAGAGAATAAAACTGTTGAAGACAATGTGCATGATGAAACGCCAAGTTCACAAGTTAATTATTTTGAATCAAGACTAGTTCCTGCCTTATTAGTCAAAATACTTCCTTCATTTTTTAAGAATTATCTGCTCAACCCAGTTTCTGCGTCTGCACAAAGTCGGATACCAATTCCTACAAATCTTGATTTAAACACAACAATCAACGCACTACCGGCTTACTGTCTCGAACCAGATATTCAACTCAGTGGTTTGGACCTGTCTGATGAAATTTCCGGTGAGTTGGACGAAAATATTATCGAGCTGGAAATCCTGACAAAAGAACGTCTTGATCGGTTGAAAGATGACCCATACTATATTAAGAGCAGCAATAACAAAAAATCAAAAACAAAGAAAAACAAGATTTTTAATCTTGAGGATGAGGCAAAAGTTCTAGTATCTGATACGGCTAATGAAGCCCCATCGCTTATAGACTTATCAGAATCATCTATTGGAAAATTCAGAAAATCCAAAAAGGTGAAGAAGGAAAAAGTTCTTATCTTGGCAGAGGATTCTATAGGGGATGATAAAGACGATTTGTATGTGGAGCCTGAAATACGGAAAGAGAATAAGGCGCGGAAGAATAAGATCATTATCAATACATTGAACTTGGAATCATTAAACCTTGACAAATCGGATACTGAGATCGATGCGATTTCCAAACCGTATGAATATGAGGTCGACGTGAACCAGTTAAGAACACAATTTGCTGACGAGTCTGTTAAAAAAGCCGAGAAACAAAAGAAACAATCGAAGAAGAAAAAAGATAAAAAAAACTCTGTGGATCAAATCACACTGGCTCATTCCAACGATACTGAAAGAGGGTCATGGGCTGCATCCTCTGAGTCGGCTCTGACACGGGATCAAGATTTAATGAATCAAGTGAAAAGCGATGAACTCATTTCTATCCCTCAGAAAAGTAAAAAAAAAAAGAAGAGGGCAATAATTGAGGAATAACCAATTCGCAATGAGATGTAAATCAAAAAATTGAAGACTAAATATTAATATTCTATTCTATTTTGAACTAAGCAGAAACAGCTTCAAGGGACTTCTGGGCGGTCTCAACTGCAGATGCTGGGTTGACACCAGTGACGAGCTTACCGTCGGTGACCGTGAATGAACTCCATGGGTCAGATGGTTCCACATAAGTTCCACCACACGACTCAAGGCCAGCCTTTGGTGTCTTCAACTTTAAGTTTGACATGATCTCGTTGAGTTGCATCGTTACTTCTCCCTCGTCGGTGAAACCGGTGGCCTTCTTGCCCTTGATGAAGAACTCGCCTTTAGAGTCGACTGCGTTTTCAAAAATACATGGGCCATGGCAGACAGCAGCTACAACACCATTCTTCTCCCAGATCGCCATATACAAGGCCTTCAAGTCAGCAGCCTTTGGAAAGTCAAAGAGACAACCGTGGCCGCCTGCAGCAAAGAAGATGTCGTAGTCGGTGGCGTTGACCTCGGAGGCTTTCTTTACGTTCTTGACCGCTTGCATGAAAGAGGATTCTTTGTTCTCAAACACCTTTCTGTCGTCGCCCTGCAAGAAGTCCGCGGAAAGGGAGTGCTCGTCCCAGCCAAAAGTACCTGTCTCGGAGACAAAGGTCACATCGACGTTGTTTTTCTCGAAGAACTCAAAAGGGTGCGAGGCCTCCACAAAGAAGACACCAGTGTTTGCACCGTCCGCGTAAAAACCGCCGTTGTAACTAGTGAGAGCAATCAAAGCTTTAACCATATTTTATTTAGTCTTATTGTTTTTTTTGGGGAGAGACTTCGGGATAATTTGTTCACAACCAAGTAATATTTCTTTTTTGATTCCTTAATATTCGCTGACGGTATCCATTGGCCTTATATAGCTGTGATATGATGGTTGCGCTGCGCAGCAATGAAGCACTGGTCCTGCAAGTTACCTCCTTTTATTAATTTGTCTTGCGGAGAAATATGAGCGCCCGAATGCAAAGAAATAGATGAAGAATGAGAATAGGTTGCGCCATGGCAACGCAGTAAAAGTTGCGGCATGTCGCTTGTTGATGAATTATGAACCTAAAGATTGGTCTGTGTTGAGGTTGAGGAGCTTAGCCTAGAGTACAGCGAGCTACAGAATCATAGTAGTTTCTAAGAACCCAACATCGAACATCCTGTTGCTGCCCTGCCATGTACTGCAGAAAAAACCACCAAGTACTATTGACGTATTTTGCAAGTAAATACAATCTTGCGGTATTAGGTCTTGGTTTTTGATTAGGCTTTCAACAATCGTCTGATAATAACGACAATTATATATACTACATTTCTTAATATCGCGAGGGAATGATTAGGATAAAACCCCGAGATCCATTGATAAGTTTGTTGCTATACCCACGATATGGTACGGGGTGGCGCTTACTTTGTTCAATTAATGGAAATTTACCGATAGTATCTAACTATTGCGCGCAACGTGCTGAATAAGCCGTTGGTTAATGGGGGGGAAAGCTAGTATATTGCGCGGTGTCACGTATGTCTGGGTTGTATGCACACGAGACTTCAGTGGGCATAAAAATCCGCAAGTCATCTAGAAGATTTGTCATACGAATTCCGCAGTTTGTTATCGCATGCACTTCGGGAAATGGGGAACTTTTTTTAGTACATGCTGGGTGAGCCATTATTCCAAAGTTCATAGCATTCGTGGGTACTTTCTTCTGAGGATGGGGTGGGTTGCTGCGAGGTAAGTTGCCAATTCATACCCAAGTACACCATGGCTTGCACATAATGAAAGATGGGTCAAAGGTATGTTTGATGCTTTTTCAGAAGGTGTAATATTTGCGATTGTTTTTGGGAATGACGTTTTACATTTGTTCAAAAACCCTTGGATCATGCGTGCCATTTCCAAAGCTTTCCGAACCATCTAGCAATTAAGGGTTAACCCAATACAATATATAGGGATTAAGAATAAACACAATGTAAAGTGTTGTTCCGCACATCGCTCGCATACAGAATATTGCCATCAAACCATACTGTTTTTGAAGATTTTTTCGCTTTAACTCTTTTGATGACTTGTGTGCTGAATTTGTGAACAATGCAAATAAGTTTTTAAGTTACTTACATAAAAGAAGCAACTAAGCTGTGAAATTATTTTATGAACCAGTTCCCACATCAATAAGGCTCTGTGGCCGAGCGGTCTAAGGCGGCAGACTCAAGTTCTGTTATCGTAAGATGCGCGTGTTCGAATCACGCCGGAGTCAAATCTTTTTGAAGTTTTTTTTTCTCGCGAAGTCGCCCACGAGGGTGGCGATTCAGGATATAGACGCGGTGAACAATACTTTTATTTTTAAAAAAGAAGTGAGTTGAATCAGGATGAAAAATACAATTTTATAAAGCTTATGACACATATTCCTTCTTTTGCATCTAATAGAGTGAAAGCCAACATGCTAACGTTCAGTTCATACGGGATCCGACTATGTTCGCCCATTTTGATGATATATCACGCATCAGTAATTGTGGTACTGTATATAACTGAAGATATAATGGCTATTAATTTTTCGAGGTATATATATGGAGGCTATCGACGTTCCAATTTGTCAGTTGTTCGTGCAATAGAATGGCGAGAAGAAAAAATGCCACAGAGGTGAAACCAGCCTCGGCACGCTCACAAGCGGCGGTTTTTAATGACTTACACCCTGATCAGCTTGAGGCACCAGCCAAAGAAGAGACAATCACGGCTGACGCCCTGAATGCCGAGGTTGACGACCTGATTGAAAACGCCAAGTTTCCGTTCAATCTTCTTTACGAATTTCAAGATTTGTTGAACAATCATTTAACTGTTCTGAAAGGTGTGCAACTCATGGTCTGCTTGTACTTGGTACAGATATTTTATGTTCACTTGCACAAGGAAAGTGGCATGGAAGTTGTTTCCGCGGTAGGTTTTAATATGTTGGCTGCGGTCGTTGCAATGTACTTAAGTCACCGGTCTCTCAAAAAGAAATACGAGGCGTCTCCAGAGACAGCCGTGTATCCTCAATTACCATCTTTCAACTCGCTTTATGGGTTTTTCATTCCTTACGCTTTCGTGGTATTATTATCCAACCCATCCAGCCCATTCTTCCAGGTCAACTTGTCCTTGACAAACTTTTCGTTAAGAAACTTGCATCTGGTGGCAAAAGTAATGTCTGCGTTCGTATACAACTATATGTTTGGTGACTCGACCACCATGGATCTTCTTCAGTTTGGCCAAGCTGTGTGGATATATTTGCTGGTTGAATATGCATTGGGAATGTGGAATGAAGAGATCGTTTCTGATGACAACGAAGACAAAGTGACCCAGCGCCGCACCTTAGACCATATCGAGATCCATCTCATTTCTATGTTTTTCGTCAACTTGCTTGCTAACCCCAAGATCACTACCGTATATTTTGGCACACCAATCGTTATTGTGCGTGTCTTGTCGTTAGGATTGATGGGTGCAATTGCATTATCTGCTCCATTGTATTACGGATACCTGCTGATGCAAAAGGGCAAGATTCGCTCAGTGGCGGCGCTCTTAGTAGTATCTGTGTTCAGTGCAACATTCTATTTCCTCACAAACTACACTTTCCAGCGGTTTGTAACGGAACAAGAAGTGATTAATTGGTTGTTAGACTTTATTACAGGATCGGACTTGCGCGTTCAGCTTCTTAAAGGTTGGGTACTTGCTTTCGTCTTTGTCGTGCCTGTGGTATTCTTTTTGGCTTCCAAGAACATACTAAGCCTCAATCTTCGAAGAAAGGTGTGGCACTTTGCCCTTATCTTGTCATTGGCATACCCGGCACTCGTGCATGAGCCCGAGCTCTCTGCAATTGCTGTTTTGGGATCTGTGTTTATTTTCTTGATAATCGAGTGCATCAGGTGTACTCAGATTACATTTGTGGGCGGACTTTTTTACAAAAATCTCCGCTTGTTTCAAGATGAAAAAGACTTGAGGGGACCATTAAACTTGTCCTACATTTTCTTGCTTGTTGGCGTGGCCATTCCAATTGGATATGGCGTTATTCTAGACGATGTTGTGTCCATGAGATCGTACCTCGGGTTGGTTGCATTGGGATTAGGTGACTCTTTTGCCTCGATAATTGGCAAGCGTTTCGGAAAAATCAACTGGAAAGGCGAGTCGAAAACTGTCGAGGGCACCATAGCATATGTTTTGGTGACCTTTTTCAGCTTTGTCTTCATTGACTTCTATCTTTTGCCAGAGGATGCTCGCGTCAGAAACTGGGAAAATATTGTTATTGTAGCACTTGTTGGTGGAGCTATCGAGGGTTCGGCCTCTTTAAACGACAACGTTTTGATCCCTTGTATGACTTTGATAGCCTACGAATTACTCAACAAAGTTTTTTAGGTTCTTTCAGCCATGGACAAACTAAGAATCCTGGTTTTACCTGGACTGTCATATGCAACTTTAAATGCAACTTTAATGCGTCTGTATTATATACCGCTATATTTTGTATCACTATATAATTGGAACAGGCAAAGATACATCAAAGTCGTCGCGATCGATATTTGTCCCGGCGTATGAGTCAAATGCATCACTTGTAGATAACTTTCGATTTTGTTTTGTAGGAAGAGGCCGGCTATGATTCGTGTTTATGAAATCATTGACACATTTTTCCAGATATGAATCCAATTCTGTAAGCACCAGTGGAAGAATTGAGTCTACAAAAATTTTGTGGCATGGTGGGACTTCCACCCGGGGATGACCAGATGTTCTGGGTACACCAAAATCAGCTCGGGGTATTTGCTCATCAATGTACTCTGAACAGAGTAAGTGACTTTTTTGCGGTGGTCTCGTATACTGTGCATGCGCGTTCGCATTGAATGTGAGTAAGTGTACAGAATGGTCATCTAAGTCGGGCGGGATGTTTGAATCTGAACATGCTGTAGCGATAAGTTTACCGCTTCTCTGCAATTGTGATTTACATGGGGGTTCCTCCTTTCTTTTTTCTAGGTTTTGGATGCGTGAAAAAAGGTCCCTATCAGTAAAACAATACGAGCCCTGGTTGTCTTCGGATTCAGAGTCACTATCAGACTCCAATGCGACTTCGTTGTTTTCAGAATAGAACTGATCGAGGTAAGGGTAGTCAAAGATATCAGAGAACCTAGCATAAGACAGTCTCTTCGAAGACACTAGGTTTGAATAGCCAAAATTTGGATGATAGTAGGGTTCCCGGGACAGTCTGCGCAGAGATTTTGGAACCGGAGGGGGTTGTGCGGTCACTGTTGGAGAGTAGTCGGTGGAAAGAGACAATTTAAAGTGGCACGCCGCGAGGGCGAATCTGGGAGTGTAGCTTACGTAATCATCCAAAAATGGCTCTTTGAGGAACATCTATTTGAGCTGTAAAATCAAACTTGGAAGAGGAGAGTTGACAAGTGGGACAGAAAATAATCAGCCGATATCCTGAAGGTATCTGCGATAAGAACGTGGGTACGCGCACATCGCGGCGATAAGCAAAACAAATGCACATAATATATTTTGATTGCGATGTTTTTTTTGGCGGTGAACACCCTCCAACTAAGATGGCAAAAACAAAAGCACTTTTCCATGGGAATGAGACTAGAGTTGGGGATTTTTTTTTTGTAGTTGAGCCCCAAGAAGTGCCTGACACAATGTTTTGACAATTTAAAAAAGACAATTAGTTGAGGGACTACTAGTTTCAGTGTTTATGGGTATCTCCACAAAGTATGTTTGTTTTTGCATTTTGATACAAATCTGTTTTCTGAGGTTTCATTATTATTTATTTTTTGCTATTGGTCTTCACACACACATGAAGCTCCAAACTCTGCACATCTCATGTATACTAGAGGAAGCGTGCTGAGTAGACTTGGGGCGCCCGGTAATATATATCAATGACAATTTAACGATCTGGCCTCCATTTATGTCCCGACAATGGCACTAAGGAACTGTTGTATGCAAGCTTTCCAAAGATATACCCAGATGGATAATTTGTTGTGCATAGAGCTTTGAACGTCACACATACCTTGATAGTCGCTCTTCATTCCATTTGGATACCGTTTATTTGCATGGCTGAATTATAATGGACATTCTCGCCTGCGGAATAAGGGTGTATATTAAAGACATGCACCAGATGTCAGGTCACTTACCAACCCAACCGGGATGAAAAAAGAAGTCACTACGTGATGCTCACCACATTTTCCATTCGGTGGTGAGGGCAATTCCTGTCAAAACTGGATATTCCATTTAGGCTAAATTTCTTAAATTTTTATTTTTCGATGATGGGAGACGGAGGGGGCTGGGAGCCAACTAAGAAAAAAAAAATGTTTTGTGAAGGCAACTGATGATTATCGCACCTTAACAGACAGGTCCTTCTTCTTATGAAACAACAGACAAGTAGACTAAAACGTGCACCTGCAAACCAGGGAAACGTACGCTATCTTATCGCAGCAAGATAAGAGAACCATATTAAAATATTTTCCTTGATACCTGGAGGTGTTTGACAAGCAGATTGGCGTGTTTACGCTTTGATAGTTCCCCGCCCGATTAAGGTGTCTCGGTCATGGTTACCTTAATATGGAGGAGACTTTTCTTATCGAGATGCATATTCGCGCAGTCCCCCCACGGAGTATGGTTGTTCGAAAGTAAGATTAAATATATACATTTCCTCCCATTATCCCTTCATTATCCCAACATTTCTCAAAACAAACAACCAAACAAACACATAATTTAAATAGCTAATTTCCCCTTTCACTCATCTATTTTTTTAGTGTCGCAGAACGTTCAAAAATACGAACAAGACCACTTATCTACTCGGTATTTTTGGAAAAAAAATCTCGCCTCTCTTTTTTTTTTTCTCGGCAACAGGTAGGCGACGCACACTCTACTAAGTAGGAGCGCTCCTTATCACAATCTTTATCAACACCACACTCTTCTCAACATAAACTTGAATTGATCAGAAGCGGCAAATACTTGCCGGGACCAAAATACCCGCAAGTACCACAATAGCACACCAGCACACATAATCAGAGACACAGAAAAAAACCAATAAAAAAGAAGGACCCTATTCGTCCTCCAAATACGTATTACCTTGCTCTCCTCTCTCTCGAACATTGCTCTACAATGGCAATGCTCCTGACCTTCCGAACCTCAGAGCACCCCAGCTCCACATCAACAGGTGGGTCCAGAACCCGACGCTCGTCTAGTTCGCGGTCGTCGGCCCTGCGGTTTGCCAAAGGAATTGACGGTTTTGACCTATCCAGCCTACTGAACAGTTTGCCACCAAACACTGGCCCTTTGGTGAACACGGCTGCGGGCAGCAACCCGAATATTCTGTCGATGGCAAATAAGAACTTGAGCCATGTACCCTGTAAATTCTACAAGCAGGGAATCTGCCAAGCCGGGGACTCGTGTCCATTTAGCCATGATTTGGACGGCACGCTGTCAGCAGATAAACTTATATGCAAATATTTCCAGAAAGGCAAGTGTAAGTTTGGTCTGAAATGTGCGCTTGCACATGTGTTATCTGATGGAACCAGATTGAACCCTAAAAGCACGCTGTCGTCGCGTCGTGGCGGCGAACGGCCTGATTCGAGCGGGGCTCCTCCCAAGAGTGGCTTGTTCAACGAGTTGCAGTCACCTGTCAATATGAAGGAACTGAAACTCTCGATGAGGATGCTGGCCAAGGAAGAGCGGGATCCAATGAGACAGTCATATCCAGATCCAGAAGGATATGCATTCCCTGACAGTTCACCAAAATTCATCTCGCCAAACACTTCTGCGCTTTTGAGAGACTCGAACTACCTAAACATGGATATATTTGGAAACCATCACACACAGGATACGTCTTTGGGGTTTGGAATAGGAGAATGGCTGGGTAGTCACTCAGCAATGGGAATATCCAATCAAACTACCCACACTACTCTGCGGCGAAGCAATGAAATGCTAGTTTCAAGTAGCATTGGCTCGTCGCACTCGCTTTTTATGGGCAACAGCTCTTCGTCTGCAAGTGAGTCCAGACCTTGTAGTCTTGCGCAACAATCTCCTTCGCAAACTGAAAGCAGAAGACAATCTGTCGGCAACCACTGGGTCTCAAAATCGCCCTTGTTCGACTTGAGCAGCAAAGCTTATGGGGATTTTGCGATTGTGGATGATGAGGAAGAATTTGCATCCGAGGACACTTATTATGAGGACTACATTCCCGCTTCCTTGGGAAATCTTATTTTCACTCCCCAAGAAAAGAAGCGACGCGATTCTAGAACACAGTCGGGAACATTATTAGAACGCCCAGACATTTACCTGGACTCGCTGGTCGAGACCAGGATCTAAAAGTCAGACGCTTTCAAATCTTCTGAATCACTGGCGGGTCCAGTTCATTAGATATGTTCACGAATAAGAAAAAATGTGAAGAACAAAACGACAAGACGCGACTGCCCAGATGGACATGCGTTATGATAAATATGGACAAATCAAAATTTAGACAGTAAATGGTAAAGGTACAAGAAAAAAATTTGAAAGAATAAAAAAAATGATTTTCGGAAAAACAGATTTGTGTTTATGTAAAAACGACAGATGCTAGAAACAGAGTGCGCATGCTCTGATCGAGGTCATTTAACATTTGGCCCAACGATATTCGAAACCGGACAAATCACACACATTTAGTGGCGTACCTGTGCAATAGAGATTATGTCTTCGGGACTCTAGAAACAAAACTCTAATTATATTGGGATCTGGATTCGTTAATTATATTTCCAGAAAAATCACACTTCTCATAATCATATGCAAGAGCACCAAAATCAACCCACGTTGGGAAAGACCAGCCACACAAATCAGACCAGAATAGCCATGGCTATATTTTTCAGTCCTCATTGTGGCACATTGAGTAGGTCGACACATGAGATAGGGCAAAATTGTTTAAACAAATGTGAAAGAAACGATGGGCATGCCCTTGCCGCTACTGCCCTGGATCCACCGTGTATTCGCGTGTTTTCTAAGAACAGTGCTTTTTTCTTAAGCGAGTACACCAAAAGAATATCTGTGGAGCACATTGTCTGAAAAACACACACAAGATTTGAGTCTAATTCTGTCCACTGAGAACTACGTAATAAAAAAAAATGGTCTCATGGGCACATCTGAGATAGGCATGGTAAGCCGAAAAAAGAGAAGAAAGAGAATGATGTGACGAGCCGCAGGAATCCATGGGAAGAAGACCCAATAATGAGCCTTAAAGCCGCAGATGGGCAAAAGACGGAGCGGCTCATCGTAGTTGGGGAAAGGAAGAAGAAAGAGGAGGAGGAGGAGGCGTTTGTGTGGGAGTCACTCTCAGGGCTACGTACGAGGTACGAACAGGCGTAGGCATTCGATGCAAAGGCGGCCCAGCAGTCTATTTACAATTAATTTGCGGGTGCTCTGTAGATGTCAGCGCACTCGCGCAAGTGGCGTTCGAGAGCCTTGATGTCGGACATGTCCATCTGGGGCTTCAAACCCCTGAGATGGTCGCTATCGAATATGGTCCCCACGAAGACCAACTCGCTAGTGAACGGGTTCATGGTCAAGACGATATTGTCAGAGACGGTTTTTGTAGTGGTGGAAGGCTCTGGGGAGGCATCTCCGGAGACCACCATCTGCTGCTTTGTCTTGACCTGCACAACAAACTGGACCAAAGAGGTGACATCGTTGGCGTCGGGAATGGGTACAAAGACAACCAACTTGGGGTTGCTCTCGACGCTGAGCAAGTTCCACTTCAACTTCAGGCCGATTGGGAACGTGCGTACGCGAGCCGTCAAGGCCTTGATCACCTCTGCGCCGGCGATGCCGTCCAACTGTGTCTGCACATAGGACTCCCGCTGGCCAATCGGCAATGAACAGGCGGCGGCGAAGATCTTGTTGGTCTTGACGTACTTGTCGACGGCC
Source organism: Metschnikowia krissii (assembly GCA_030561945.1). Taxonomy (NCBI): domain Eukaryota; kingdom Fungi; phylum Ascomycota; class Pichiomycetes; order Serinales; family Metschnikowiaceae; genus Metschnikowia; species Metschnikowia krissii. The sequence continues at coordinate 73,717 of JAKTYP010000079.1, read as the reverse complement.
AGCTCTTTCCAGGCGTTGAAGTGGAGCTTCAACTTGGTGTCGTTCTTGAAGCGCGAGACGGAGTACGTGTTGAGTCCAAAGAGGCCGATGCGCCGGAAGAGCAACTTTGGCCATGCAGAGAAAGGCGCCAGCCGGTATGACGGCGGAACGTAATAGTCGCTGACGACGCCGATGGCTTTGATCGGCATCGTGGTCATGGCTACGCCCTTGTCCTTGGACTTCTTGGGCTCGGCCGGCTCCGTGGCATAGTGTCTAAGCAGAAGCGGTGCTAGCGCGAGCGGGCGCGCGCAAGCAAGCGCCAGGGGCACGGTAATGCCGGCAGAGGAAGCTCTGGCAATTATGCTCATCATGCTAAGGCGGGGTGTGGGTGGGAAATGGCACTCGAAGCTTGGGGCAAGGAAAGTATTGGTGGTGCACGTTAACGGTGCGGTTGGACAGAGATGGCTCGGGGCACCGTGCTCTGGGTGCGAAAATTTGAGGCCCGCCCTGCAGACACACCGCCGCGCGCCGGGCACGGGGCCTATAGTATATGGTTTATGTGTTTCGAGCAGGCTACAGAGGCGCAAGACTCAAGGGGATGGAGGGGGGGGGAAGGAAAAGAATGGAGGAGACGAAAGAGCAAAACTAGACAAGAGAAAAAAGAAAGAAAGAAAGGAAAAAAAGGAAAAAAAGAAAAGAATGTTAGAAAGGGGAACCGGAAAAAAAAAAGGAAATCCTAAACAAATCACGTATGATTAATCCAGCCGGGGCAAGGACCCAGGCGCCAGTCCCTATGTTCGCGCCGGCTCTAGGCCCTATATTCGTGCCGGCCCTAGGCCCCGGCGTGCGCGGCGCCGCGCGCTCATCGCAAGTCCATCCATAACCATGTCCACCAAACAGACCCCTCTCTTCTCCCCATTCCTTATCCAACCAGTGCCGATGCCGCCCAAACTTGCTCCTGAAAAGGAGCGCTTTCTCCAGTGCTGCGGCGATGTTGCGCACGAGCTCGTGACGAGCGCCGGGCGCGAGCTCAACCTCAACGGGCTCATCACGCGGCACGCCAAACGGCACAGACTTAAGCACCAACCCCGGCTCACCGACATCATTTCCGCCATTCCTGACCAGCACCGCGCGGCGCTCCTCCCGCGGCTCAAGGCTAAACCCGTTCGTACGGCGTCTGGCATTGCTGTGGTCGCCGTCATGTGCAAGCCCCACCGCTGCCCGCACATTGCCTACACCGGCAACATCTGCGTGTATTGCCCGGGCGGCCCCGACCTGGACTTCGAGTACTCGACGCAGCTGTACACTGGGTACGAGCCAACGCTGATGCGGGCTATCCGCGCACGCTACGACCCGCATGAGCAGGCGCGTGGCCGCGTCGAGCAGCTCCGGGCGTTGGGCCACGGTGTTGATAAGGTCGAGTACATTGTCATGGGCGGCACGTTCATGTCATTGCCGCAGGACTACCGTGAGCATTTCATTGCGCAGCTCCACAACGCGCTTCTGGGCCACACTACGACGGATCTCGCCGAGGCGGTGCGCTTCTCGCAGCAGGCGCAGACAAAGTGCGTGGGTATCACCATCGAAACGCGCCCAGACTACTGCACGTCCACCCATTTGAGCGACATGTTAGCCTACGGCTGCACCCGCTTGGAGGTCGGCGTCCAGTCCGTGTACGAGGACGTGGCGCGCGACACCAACCGCGGTCACACCGTCAGAGCCGTGTGCGAGACATTTGCTGTGGCCAAGGACGCAGGCTACAAGGTCGTCAGTCACATGATGCCTGACTTGCCTAATGTCGGCATGGAGCGCGACCTCCAGCAGTTCGTTGAGTACTTCGAGAATCCGGCCTTCCGCACCGACGGCCTAAAGATTTACCCCACGTTAGTCATCCGTGGCACCGGCTTGTACGAGCTCTGGAAACAAGGCCGCTACCGCTCGTACTCACCCAACGCGCTTATCGACTTGGTTGCCCGCATCATGGCCCTTGTACCCCCGTGGACTAGAATCTACCGTGTCCAGCGCGATATCCCCATGCCTTTAGTCTCCTCGGGTGTCGACAACGGTAACCTCCGCGAGTTGGCCTTGGCCCGCATGAAGGACTTTGGCACCCGCTGCCGTGACGTCCGTACTCGTGAAGTCGGTATCCAGGAAGTACACCACAAGGTCTCCCCGGACCAGGTGGAGTTGATCCGCAGAGATTACTTCGCCAACGGTGGGTGGGAGACCTTCTTGTCGTACGAAGACCCCACCCAGGACATATTGATTGGCCTCTTGCGCTTGCGTAAGGCCTCGCGTGAGCACACATTCCGCCCAGAGCTCACGGCTCAGCCCTCATCCATCGTGCGCGAGTTGCACGTCTATGGCTCCGTCGTCCCCGTACACTCCAGAGACCCACGCAAGTTCCAGCACCAGGGCTTCGGCACCTTGCTTATGGAGGAGGCGGAGCGCATTGCAAGAGAAGAACATGGCTCTGAAAAAATCGCCGTTATTTCAGGTGTCGGTGTGAGAAACTACTATGCCAAGTTGGGCTACAGTTTGGACGGGCCATACATGTCGAAAATGTTGGAGGTGCCTGTGTGGTAGTTGGGCATTAATAGACTAGATGCAGAGGACAATTGACTTTGAGATATTTTTGAGGAAGTTACATGTCCTGTGCTTGCCTTACCTCTTTTTCCTGACTTCTCATTCGTATATAGCTACTGGCGAATTCTTTGGCGTTGCTTTCAGTCAATACAAACTTCTATTTTCATTGGTCATTGGTTGTTTGTCATCTTTCAAATTTGCTTTTGCGTCGTTTGTGGGATTTATCAGAATCGACACAAAACTTCTTTTTATGCGTTTCTTTTCTGTTTCACTGTATTTGTCTCTTAAAAATTTGGTTCTTCATTGTATCAATGAAAGCACTTAGATACATGTAATTTTTACGTCCTTCATGAGATGATGCATTTGCCGGGCATTACGCTGGTGGATATCTGTGGCTTCGGCAACCAATCAGAAAAAAAGAGCCAGTCCAAGAATGTAGGGTTATGAATAAAAAATGGTGCTTGCCGGACTCTAGCAAAGAGGTCGTAGTCGTGGGGTTTCGGTTACCAAGCAGTCGCTACAATTACTCAACACATTGAACACACATTAGTGAAGAATGTGTATTGGTGAACTCCAATTTTTGCAAGGACAAAGTTTGCCACGTACCTAAGAATTTGGACACACTTTTTTTGTCCAGCGCCCAGGTTTGTTCTCACGTAAGGTTTTATAACTTCGAATATCGATATCTAAAACAAGGGGGAAATGTGATTCTTTTATTCATGGATGTGAAAGGTAAATCTCCGAGGCTGGGAAATGACCTTGATCTTTCGAATACGTGAACATGGCAAAAGAAGCAAAATCATAGACTTGTCTGGTCTACGGTTCGTTTACCAATTTGTTTCAAATCGCTAACATCTTGGTGAATGATATTTAAAACTTCGCTGCATGCGATCCCGTCAGCCTTCCATGAAGACTAGAATAAACCGGAAATTAACTATAATACAATATACATAGATGCTGGAGAATATATGAGCAGAGGGCAGTACGCCCACATGAATGCGATTAGTTTGAAGTAATGCTGGCACATTACTGATGGGCAAAGTATTGCCGATGGTTATGCCTGTTTCCCAGATTAGGGTGGCTGCTCTCTCGATACCACCCGGGAATGTCCTCTCCAGATCCGCCTACAGGACGTTCAAGCACCACGTTTTCGAGTCCCAAGGCATCACTGAGCCATGGGTGGTTGATCATACCTCCTGCATCAGCACGCGTCTCGGGCTGCAAGGTCAACATTGGGAGAAGGAAGTCTGCAATCTCCACTGCATCATTCACGGGGAACTTGTATTTTTCAATCAACACATCCTTCAAGCCCCAAGGCTTCAATTTAGAGATTCTGTGAAGCTCGCCCTTGTGATTGAAAAAGTCACGCGCGTGCACTCCTTCCTTTAGCATTGTACGGGGGAAGTAGCCAATTAATTCGATGATCTGGGCAATGTGGTCATCATCTTTGCTGTATGACTTGCCATTCCGTGGGTCAAAAAGGTAGTCTCCTGTTAATAACTCAAAGATCAAGCACGCAAACGACCACAAATCTGCCGACGCGCCCCAGTGATACCCGAGAAGCACCTCGGGAGAACGGTATTGCCGAGTCTGTATCTCATCTGTGAAATGATGATGCACCCAGCATGCATTTCCCAAGTCGGCAATCTTGACTGAAATCAATTCGTCCTCATTGATCACCATATGCTCATTGAACGCGTTCTCATCAGCAGCTTGCCCAAAAAATGTTCCTGTATTGTTTTCCCCATGAGAAATGGACATCGAATTGAGCGAGTTGTTCAAGCTTTTCTCGTTGGCCTCAGAATCTTCGTTTTCGGAGTTGTTGACAAAAGAGCCGTGGCTGTACACATGCTTGATAGTAGATGCCTGTGGATGTGTGTTTATCGTCGAATGAGCCTGCCCCATGAACGATTCATGTGTCTCATGCACCTTGAAAGAAGAGCCCTCAGTCATGAAAGATGTCTGGCTGAGCACAGGCTTGACAGGTGTGTTACTGGTTGTGGCCGCAATGCCATGAACGCTAGCAAAAGTCTTGCTAAAAGACCTGAGAGGCGATGGTAAAGGCTGTGAGCCTGTAATAAGGGTTTGTCTCTTCAGTCCGCGACCATTTCTTCCCAATCGCGATGATGACTTCGAAATCCCTGAAATAGATGCCACTCTCTGGAGCGGGGTGTTGACCTGTGGGCTGGTGGGCGTGTCTGAGCCAGCACTTGAAAGTACGTTTGTTCTAGACTTGGTGCGCAGCAATTTGCGTTGAAGCTTAACCTGTTGCTCCTCCTCTTCAACCATTTTAACAATCTGTTCCACGTCGCCAATTTCGATGAGCACATTCTCTGGCTTAAGGTCGGTGTGAATCACGCCACATGTACGATGCAAGAAATCTAAACAGGACAAGAGCTGCTTCGCAATCTGTTTCACAAAGACCACTGGGATTCCGCGGTGCTTGTAGCGGCGAATGAGGCCAAGTAAGTTCTCGCCCAAAACCTCAAAGACCATGCACACGTGGACACCATTGGGGCCCTGGTGCGTGAAGGTGTCGAGAAGCTGGATTACGTGCTGATGACCTGGGTGGCGTAGCTCCGCAGTGGTGACCTTATCCAAGAGTTTGATTTCGTCAATTGCCGTGTCCGTGTAGTGCTTGGCGCTGCGCACAATCTTCATGGCAACATGGCACTGTTTATCGTTGTCTCTGGCCAACCAAACCGTGGAGAAGTGACCCCATCCGAGCTTGCGTACCAAGGTGTATTTGTTGTTTTTGTATGTCTCACCAATAAAGCACGTGTGATAGCCGCCGGGAACGTAGTCTTTCAAGTCCTCTTCGTTGTCCGGGTTCACGTTAGAGAACTCGTCGTCGTCGTCGTCGTCGTCGTCATCGTCATTGTTGCCGTCGTCATTACCGTCATTATTGTCACCACCGTCATTATTACCGGACTTGATACTTTTCTTCCCGTTACTGATACTATTACTGTTACCGTTGGCATTGGCGTTGGCGTTGACGTTGACGTTGGCATTGACGTTGGCTTTGGCATGGGCATGGGCATGGGCATCGAGGGTATAGATATCACCGTTTTGACTGAGAACATCTACGCCTTTGCAGTCTGCGTGTTCAGGAACAAGGTCCAAGTCCTTGCTGCGGACGGAACCCGGCTCCTTGCGTTTATATTCGACATTTTCCAGGCTGTGTTCGGAGTCGTCAAGTGTGCTGTGGCGCTCAAGAAAACTGCCGTAATTCATATGCGAATACAGCTCTGCGAGCCGGTCCTTCAAGGACGCCAAGTGGGACTCCGGCTGCTCGTCGAAAGTCGTGGTGATGGGCGCCAAGTCGGGACGGAACGACTTTACCAGCGGCGACAGCGTTGCGGTTGACGCCAGCGCAGCCAAGGGAAAGAACCCTAGCCCCAGAGCATCGCTGGGTGCGATGCTGCTGTGACGCACAGGCGGCTTTTCAGCCTTAAACGTGAGGTGCGTTTGCGGCTGGCTTTCTTGATTGGCATCGGCTTTCTGGATCGCTATCGACAAGTTGGACTTTTTTGAAAGGGGCATGGAAGATTCTGGGCTGAGCGCACTGCAGTGATGCCTTTGGCGGCGGGTACGTGTCTCTATGTGTCGGCCCTGGCCTATTTGTGTGTGATCGCTATGTATCGATGTATGGGCGGGGAGTCGCTCGGGCGGTCCACGCGTGGGTTCTAAAAGCAGGGCTCTATCGATGTGTGATTCCGTGGGCTATAGAATTTGGAAGAGTAGACGTGTTGTCGATTCGGATATCCTCTTCTTCTTTTGATCAGAATTTTTTTTTTGTTCGTAGGAATAGGCTTGGAAAAGACGTGCTTCTAATGTGCGCTTGCTCGCTTTCTGGTGTGCCCAGTGTCTCAGTTTCTTGCACTCGTTTTCTCGCACCCGTTTTCTTTCGCTTTCTCCTTTTTTTTTTCCTCGCTCACCTCGGATACCTTTGTGAGGCTCGGGGCTAGTTCACAATGCGCTGTTTGTTGTTTCTTTTCTTATTTGGAATATTATCCTGGCACTTCTTGGAAAAAAAGACGTTTGCTTTTTCCAAAATATGGAGCTCTTATTGTAGGTGTTTTTTTTCTTTGGTTTTGGGCTTGGATACCATCGAAGTCACCTAGGTACTGCTGGTAGGTATTGGAACGTTTCCAGCATAGACCGCGTCACGTGTTCCTGGTCTGATTTTCGGATTGCGAGACACGGTGGATTAATGAGCAAACAGACGACTTCAAGGACTAATCCCCGAATGTCTTATGCAGATTTTTTTTTTTTTGCAACTTCATATTTTAAAAATCATCTTCATGATATCGGCATTTCCCATTAGAATTTTTTTTGAGGCGGTGGGAAGGGGGGGGGATTTCTAAAGTCAATGTGTAACCACCGGTTAAGGCCTGGCGAAAAAAAAAAAAAATCGATCCGAGTATGGCATGCACTATAAGACCATCCTATAATTAGGTCTATCACGCCCCTCGTGTATTTGCCCTGTCCATCTCTTTCTTCTGCATTATACAGAAAGACGTGCCCAGGTGCGGGGAGACCGGCATCACCAAAATGGGCTATTCGCAGATCATGACTACCAATGTGAGAGGCCTTATCTGCGCCGAATATTTTACGTGATGCATTGTGCCACTCCGCTCCCTCCAAGTAGGGCTGATCTTTTACCCATTAAGGGCCCGCGCCCATCATCGAGTACCGGGGCCCAGGGTCCAAACGATGCTACGCTGGGATACAGTCTTTTCATTTTGTTGATTGCTACGTAAATCTTTCGTTTGCCATATCCTGTGTGCCAAACGCCGATTACCCAAGCCCGATCTTCAACAGTCGGCTTAGTCAAGCTCCATGTCCTCATTCTCGGTCTTGGGGACCTCGTTCTTTGGGGTCTTCTCCGCATCTCCCTTGGACGCCTCTCTGGCAGCGGCCATCTTCTCAGCCATCGCAGCCATCTGCGACGCCTCCTGCTTTTGTCTCAAAGCCTGCTTTTTCTCCTCCTGGTCCGCCAAGTAGCGGCCCTTGATCAAGTTGCCGATCGAAGCCAACTCCTCGTACTTGGCAATATACTTGGCCTTAGTTGACTCGTAGCCATCATCGTATAACCAGTCCGCAGTCTTGCTCAACATAGCGTTCAACTTCTCCTTCTCGGCATCAGACGCAAAGTTCTTGTACTCTTCCTCCAACTTACCTCTCAACTCGTAGATGTACTCCTCCAAGGCGTTCTTTCTGTCCTCGGTGTCGGCAACCAACTTATCAGCAACAACCATTGCAGACTCCTTCTCAAAGAGGGCATTTCTCTGTTCATCAGTCAAGGCAGAAGAGAACATCTCAATCTTCAAGTCGTCTTTCTTGACCAACTTCTTCACCTCTTTGTACTCTGGCTCAGCGTCGGCCTCAGCATCTTCTTTTTCGACCAACTCCTTGACCATCTTTTCCTCCACAGTGTGGGCAGACTCGATCGTGTAGAAACCGGATGGGTCGTTTCTCAACTTCAACTTCACTGCAATAGACGACTCGCCTTCGGTTGGCACGACACCCTTGATCTGCCACTTGGCAATCACGGGCTCAGCACCGGCTGGGAGCTCTGCCTTGTTGGTGTATTTGGCCTCGACTTCAAAGTCACCTTTTCTGAACAAGGTGATGATCTTGGTGGAGGGGAAAGCACCGCCTCTAGGGAATACCTCGAGATGGTCCTCGTCTTCTTCCTCCTTGTCCCAGAAGTAGGAGACAGAATAAGGGTTGAAGTCCTCGAACTTGAATGGTCTCACTCTCATGGTTGGCGAGTGCATGGCGCAGATGAAAGCGTTACCTCTGGCGATCGCCTCATCCTGTACCAAGGTCGTGGACAAAGGTTTGCCAAAGATCTCGCTCAATTTCGCCTTCAAGGCAGGCACTCTTGTGCAGCCACCAATGATCTCGATGGAGTCAATGTCGGCACACGTGAGACCAGCGTCCTTCAAAGCAACCTCGATTGGCACGTGGATTCTGTCCAACAAAGGCGTGACGTACTTCTCCAACTCCTCTCTGGTCAAAGAAGATGACACGTCGATGTCATTCATGAGCGACTCAATGTTGATAGGAGCCTGTGTGTTAGCAGACAAGACCTTCTTTACTTTCTCGGAGGCGGCGATCACCTTGTAAAAAGCCTTAGGGTTCTCCTTAACATCGATCTTGTACTTCAGCTTAAACTCCTCGGCAAAGTGGTTGGCAATAGCGTGGTCGAAGTCACGGCCACCAAAGTGCTTGTCGTACGCAGAGCCCAACACTTTCAACTCGCCTCTCTTGACAGCAGCAATGGAGACTTGGTAGGAAGAGTGGCCAATGTCAACGAAAGCCACCTTCTTGGGCTCGTCCTCAGGCAAGTCGTTTTGCTTGAAAACACCGTAGCCCACGGCGGCCGCAGTGACCTCGTTGACAATTCTCACAGGATTCAACCCAGCAATTTTGCAGGCATCGGCGGCAGCGCGTCTCTGCTTTTCGGTGTACCATACTGGCACGGAGATGCACACGTCCGAGATAGTTGCTTTTGTCTCCTTGGTGGTGATGTCCCTAATCTTGCCAAGATACATGGCGGTCAACTGCGTGAACGTGAATTCTTGTTGCTCGCCGCCAAATCTGACCTTGGCGCTGACTTGGCCGTCGGCATTTTCCAACAAGGCGGGGGCAAAGTACTGTTTCTCAACCTCAAAGTCTGGGTCATTGAAGTTCAATCCCAAGACTCTCTTCAAGTTGTCGACGGTGTTTTTCAAGTTCGAAGTTTGCTGGTCCTTTCCAGACTCGCCAATAGTTCTGTTTTTGACACCGAACCCAACAAGCGAGGGCGTAGAGCGGTTCGACACCTCATTGACGATAATGTCAATACCTCTATTTATGGCACAGGCAATTACCGTGTTGTTGTTACCGAGATCGACTCCTAATGGGGCAGACATGTTGTATATGTGTTTCTGGGGTAGGAAGAAAAATATACACTTCAAGACTTTGCGCTACCGTTTGCCGGTAGTTAACCTTGCGAAAAAATATTATGGTGCACCCACGACTCATCTAGAAGCTTCGAGAGCCGCGGTCCTATGGATGAGCGCTTGTCCAGGTACCACCTATCGTCATTATTTCTTCCATATCCCTCTGTGTGCGTCGAAATGGCTAATTCTAAATTAAGAAACTTGCACATCCCACATCATGGCAATACGGAAATGAGCCAGTTAACTCTGTCGGTTCCAAAAGCTATACATGCACCGCACCAGCAACCGATTTTGCTTGCTGGGCCGCGACTCGCGGTGCTCGGACAATTGTGATCTAGGCTCCCGAGCTGGAGAGATATTCAGAAAACCTTTCCTTCATGGCACGTCAAGCCGCATAAGGGAAGGTGCCACGCCACAAACCTTTCGCTATGAACTCCCTTTCAACAACTAGGTTCGGTCCCGATTTTATAGGTACGTAGTGCTTTTTGTAGACCCACGCCAACGTGACTGTAACCGGTCCCGATACCCTGAGCGCATATAGGCCTAGCAGCTCAAGCGCTGTGTTCCAAGATGGTGAGCAAGGTCATCCATCCGCTGGACTCCAAAAGAGCCACATAGTCTTCTGTCTTCTTGTCCTTGACGCAGCGAAGAAGAAGGTCTACCTCGTCAGCAGCCAAGATTTCCATGTTGATTAAGTAGACCAAGAAATGGAAGTCGCGGAGGTTGGAGCCATCCCCGCTTCCCAGCAGTAATTGTGCACGTACCGCTTGCATGTTTTGGAGCTCACCGATAAAGTCGCGAGATTCGACGGGGAAGTTGTGTACGAGCATGGGATCCGGGGTCATGGGGAACGAGTCCAGCAACGTCACCAAGAGGAAGTCGACGGGAAAGGCGGGCTTGGCATTTTCTTTCACTTCCAAGCCGTACTCGTTGATCTTGGAGTAAAACACGTCGGGCACGTACCTCGACCCGCTAGTCTCCTTGATATGGACCATGTTGGGATGTGTGGAGGCACTGATGATATCTGCCTTTACCAACGCCTCGGCACTGGCCGAGACCTGGTACGCACGTGGCTCAATTTCGCCCTCTAGGCCTCCGGTGATTACACATGTGACAAACTTAGATGAAAACAGGTGGGAGTTGGTCCACTGTGTCACATTGGGGTGCTTGATCTGGTTTCGAGCGGCCATGATGACTTCGATGCACGACACAAAAAAGCTGTCTTTATGTCTCTTGCACAACACAGATCCATCGGAGCGCTTGGCGTCGGTGAGGTCTGTGAGCACCACGCCCACCTTGTAAAGCCCTAAGCCCGCGGCAACTCGATCAACCACGTCTTCGTTTTGCCACTCAAGAAGCGTGACTCCATCGAGCTCGCTGGCTTGCGGAGGCTCGAAGATAGCCTCGACCACGGCCTTTATTCCAAGCGGTACTTTGTCGTACGGCGCGTACTTGCCGTAGAGCACGCCGTATCGCTGTACACCAGACTGTCTCCATGTATCGATGAACTTATTGAGAATGGTGTGGTCCGCAAACTCCAAGTGGTCGACCATCCGGAACTTTTGTTGTTGTAAAGTTATAGGCGCAGGTTGGCACTTGGAGCAGATGCCCTTCGGATACGGTAAATGGCCATTGGTACAGCGCAAGTCGATCGAGTAGTTAGGCTCTTGAAGTGGCGCAATGTACGACAGGCAGTTGCTCGCGGTGTTCTGCTGGTTCAATTCCTTCACGTGCGCGTGGAACGACTTGTGCTTGATTCCTTGTTCGTCCAAGTAGTCCCTGTTCCAGGGTGGCAACGGAGAGCAGTACTCGCACATTCCCTTGTCTCCGTGTCTACACATGTACAGTTTTGGGCGCTGTATCAAGCCTTCCTGCTTGTCTAGGGTATCGTCCACGAGCAACTGACGGGCCATTGATAAAGACGGGATCATGGCTGAAACGTCGCTGGGGCTAATGGCAATGCTACCATTGACGGATTGCGCCGCCACTTTCGAAGGTGCCACAGCAACTTTGCTGGAGGCCGCATCCGAGCCTTCGGTCTCTAGATACAAGTAGAGAATGTCGCCATTTTTTAAGCTAAGATCGGCCACCAGTTTGTCGGCAAGTTCGCTGGCAGGCCTACCCTTTCCGCCCGGAGAATCGTTGACATAAACTTCTCCATCAGAGAAGGCAAATTGAGTGGCGGCGTTTGTGAGTACCGTGCTGAATGCCTGCGTCGGCTCAGCGGACACACGGACCATTCCATACTTGGAGCGGAACCTGATAATCATTGTGGGTGAGAGAAAACTGGTACTGATAACTTTTACAAGCCTATTCCGAGCTAGTCTTCTCTTTTGGTTCATGCACTGTGACACTGCTGAGAGGCTTGTACGAAGGACGCGGGTTTCCATGGACGGGGTGCGAAGGACATTAGGAATCGGATTTTTTTTTGTTGTTTTTCTTTTTAAGGTAGCATATCAAGTGTTTAACAGAGAATGCCAATGTGTTCTCTTTGGAAATATAAAGATGCAATGGTCTATGAGGGGATAAAATGAAGGGAGAGGAAATTCTATTCCCGTACATTTGTCTATGCCTGTGTACTACGAATGTCGTTTACCTATTCCTTTATTGCGCCGCTCTCAAAAAGTGAGCCTAGAAAAACCGAAAGACACCTTTAAATGACAACGAGACACAGATCCCAAGGGGGGCGCATGTTCAAGCTGGATTAGTCTTCGAGAGAAATATACAAAATTTTGACTTCTGGTATTTTTTCGAAAAAAAAAACATGAAGGAAAATATGAGCATGAGTGGCGATTCGGGCGCACAAGCTTATCTCCATTTATAATGCTGATGTCTCCCCAGACTTCGCGCACGCTCAGAATCACTATGGACGTAGTAGCCGGATGCCAAATACAGAACTATCTATTCCATGGCACCTCAAGCGGCGCCAAAAAAAGCTTTTCCAGTCTATTTTAAAAGATATAAAACATCTTGGGCCTTGAGGAATGGAGGAGGATGCGCTTTTTTTCGAGCCCCAAAATGTTTCCGTAGACCCCATTCCACGGCCGTCTCAGTTACAATATAAAACGCTGTCCAGACATATTCAGCAGTCCCACAAAACGCCTATTCACCAAAGCCGAGGTGATCCCCTAAGATATAGCACGGAAACATTATGGTGTACACGGACTCAAGACGGTACCTTTTTCACGTGCACAAATTGTGCTGAACAGGCCCTGTGCAAAGAAAGCTGTGTGACAAAGACCTCCACTAACAATGCCAATGTTACACCAGCTTGTCTCGAGGCTACACGACATGCTCTAGATAATCACTTGCTCAAAAGCTTTTCGCGTGTGAAAAAGTCGCGTAGAGTTATTGCTAAGGATGATCCGATCTCGGGTTTTAATCGGCCAACCGAACAATGCACAGATCCTAGGGGACTTGGCGTTAAAGATGCTCGCGAATTCAACGAAGAGTCTTTACAAGAACCGATGGGCTTTTCAAGCGAGGCAAATTGTTCCTGTTTGCGTTCAAAAGTACCACTGCCCTCTCCCTCGAGTGCATTCATGTTAAACTGTACATCCAGTGTAGTATCAAACTCTCAAGATCCATGCCTATCAATGCGTCTTCACGACCATCAGTTCGGCAGCATCGATACTACACCATTTGGAGATAAAAGTGATAAGAATCCCGTTGCTGACCATCACTGCTTTGTGGAACTCACCGACATGCGCGATCCATTGACCGAAGAATATCATTCACTTGATGATGACGCTCAAACCGACAGATTTGGTTTCTACACTGCCCTGCAAGACCCTTTTAAGACCACTGATGACTCAGCAAGCAAAGAGGAAAACATAACCCCCCTGTTCAAGTTAAGAAAGTCGGGGCCAAACCGCGTATTTTCTCAGACGGTCATCAGCGAGGAGAACTCCCAACAACAATCCGAGTTTGCTGCATTCCCATTGTCAAAAATGCTGGGATCCAATGAGCAGCTTTCAAAGAGCTTGCAGAAACTCAAACTTGTAAGCGCGCAGCATGATGCCATGAATCAACGGCTTATCGCGAAGTGGGATACTTTGATGGCCAATGTCGAACGCGGTTGCTTCAACAAGATTTCTCCCGAAGACGCTCACGTGGAGGTCTTTGGATTTAAAGGCTCGCGGCTTTATCAGAAATGTCAAGGTGTTTCTTGGCTCTCGGCTAGTACGCTTGTCCCGGAACCACAGTCGCGCCTCTACGCTGAATTTATCCAACTAGTCAGGTCAAATGGAATTCCAGCAAAGTACAGAAATACTCTTTGGCATGAACTCTCCGGTGCACATAATCGGTATACTCCTGGAGAATACAGAAGATTACTTAACCACCGCGAGTCTTCGTCGGATGAGAAGTTAAATGTACACACAGAGCAGGTCAATCTCGATCTCCATCGGACGCTCTCATCCAACAGATTTTTTTACGATGTTGACAAATGTCAGCCCGGCCCGTATTTTTATAAATTACGGAACATCTTGTATGCGTTTATTACACTCAATCCGGAAATCGGCTACTCACAAGGAATGAATCGCATTGTGGGCAATATGTTACTTGCAATCAATGAAAGCACCAATCAAGGGTCTATCTCTTTGAACGAAGAGAGTGTGTTTTGGATATTTGCTGCAATAAATGAAGATCTTCTTCCACAATATGAGCAATATTTATTCTTTGACCAGCATTCTCTACCGGGTATTCGTGACGATGTTTCGTTGACTGTGATGCATTATTTTGCGTACCTTGTTCCAAAATTATTTTCTCACTTCACTCGCCTTGAAGTAGAAACTGAGATTATTGTTCTTGGCTGGTGGCTTGGGCTTTTCACCGAGACTGTACACCCGTTAGAAATTTGGTTCCATGTGTTGGATGGTTTAATGGTCGAAAGACGCCCAAGAGACAAACTTATCACGTACAGCATCGCGATTCTTCTGCTTTGTGAGAAATCCCTATTGCTCCTTGATTCAGCCAGTGAAGTATATGCCTACTTTCAAAAGTTAAAGAGCGGCATGACATCCGCTGTTCGTCTCGTGGATTTTGTGCCTACTTGCGCCTTCATTGAAAAAAAAGTTAAACTGCTAAACGGCCCCGGGGCTGGTAGAAATACCAGTTATTCATTACTGAGATAAGATACCAGGGCCACGAATATACATTCACACGTATGAAGTGAAATTTTTCAAAAAGGGTAGTTCCGAATTTAGGCTCTGTGACAAAACTCCTGTATGTCTATTCCAATGTTTATCACAAAAACAAACTACGCATAAACCTAATATCCCAAAGCCACAATTCGGAAGAGCTTACAGAACCTTCATCAAGATTTCTCCGGCCTTTGAGAACTCACTTTATTGACACAATCACACTTGAGAACATGGACAGTATTTTCGTGTATTCAAATTAAGCGACACATTCTTTAGATGTAAAGAAGATTCTCAACACATCCAAAAAGTGCGCGTTTCGCCATCAGAGTACTGGGCAATGGCGGATATTTTGTTACATGTCCCTATTTCGTAAGTTCTGAGACAAAAAAAACGTCAGAAACTCTATGAAAGCAAGCATCGAAATAATCCCACATCCATGTATAGGAGAGAATTTAGATCAGTTTTATGGGATCCGGTTAACTCAGGCCCTATTTAGCGGGCAAGTAAAAGCGCACGATAGAAAAATGTTCACTACTCAGTGACGCGGCAACATGGAAACTATTACATACATGCATATAACCATTTTTGATTTGTTCGATTATTCATAGAAATGCACATTCTCAAACTATTGAGTAGACGGGAGTGGGGCTTACTTTTTTTGTTTTTGCTGTTTTCCCAGGTTATGGTGTAATTCTTTGCACACAAGCTAAACCGGTCTAGCAGTGCTGTGATCTTGTCAACCTCTGAATAAGATAACGTCTTCAAATGCCGAGCTGCGTATATTCAACTTCGCAGCCTAAGCCTTGTTGAAGACAGAAACAAGTTCAGGAGTAAAAAGTACGCCCGAGCGGTTGCAATTACCACGGCAATATTGCATACTGAATGAGGGTGTACCAGAGGTGATCGTTCCTCGAATTTTGTCTTTTGGTTTTTTTTTTCAAAATACACACCCTTCTAGCGCCTGCACGCAATGTAAATAAGGAACGACCCAAGTTTCACATTGACACCGGGCATATTCATTAGGACAAAGTCTGTGCGGAAAACCGTAGTGTATTCCTGTATATATGGTCGGCTCGGTACAACTCTAACACTATGTGCGTTCTTACTTCTTTTCCTCTTCTTCTTGAAAGCTCTGATACCTCACAGACATAAGATCAACCTTAATGTTTAGTCTCTCTAGAAATCAGAACAAGAAGGTGGTCTTGAGTGTTTCGGCACTTCTAGCCCTCGGCTTATTCTATCTTTTGAGCCCAAACCGCGTCTTGAACTCACTCGATGTCCCGCCGGTCATTTACATAGACTCTCAAACCGGAAAAGTGTTACAGAACTTTGATCCAAATAATCCAACAAACATCAGACCCCCCTCAAAGGTGACCTCGGCTGCATATGCGAATGACGCCGAACAGCCTATAAAAGACATTGCGGATGAAAAGGAAGCCGCGTTACAGCAAATTGGCCAAGAGCAGGGACACTCTAAGCCAGGCGATTGTCCAATCCCCGGAAAGAGAGCCAAGGCCACGTTCGTCAGTTTGGCAAGAAACACAGAGCTCTGGGAAATCCTTCCTGCAATTCGTAATGTGGAAGACCGATTCAATAGGAAGTTCCACTATGACTGGGTGTTCTTGAACGACAAGCCTTTTTCGGACGAGTTCAAACGGGTGACAAGTTCCATCATTTCAGGCACGGCCAAGTATGGAGTGGTACCCGAAGAGCACTGGTCCTATCCGGAGTGGATCGATCAAGACAAAGCCAAGCTCAGCCGCGAGGAAATGGAGAAGGCGAAGATCATTTATGGAGGCTCGGAGTCATATAGGCACATGTGCCGTTTTGAATCGGGGTTTTTTTTCAGACATCCTTTGATGGAGGAGTACGATTGGTACTGGAGAGTGGAGCCAAACATCAAGATCCATTGTGATTTAGACTATGATTTGTTCAAGTTCATGGAAGACAACGAAAAAGACTACGGCTTCACGATTTCCATCCACGAGTTTATTAAGACCATTCCCACTTTGTGGCAGCACACCAAAGACTTTATGAAGTTGCATCCGGAGCATGTGGCCGAAGATAACTTGATGGAGTTCATCAGTAACGACGGTGGCGAGACGTACAATTTGTGTCACTTCTGGTCGAACTTCGAGGTCGCGTCGTTGAAGTTCTTAAGATCCAAGGCGTACATGGACTATTTTGAGTACCTCGACCGCCAGGGCGGCTTTTTCTACGAGCGTTGGGGCGACGCTCCGGTGCACTCGATCGCGGTTTCGTTGTTTTTGTCCAAAAACCGCATCCACTACTTTGATGACGTCGGATATACGCACCCTCCTTACACGCAGTGTCCCCTCAACGACCAATTTAGGTTTGAACATAAGTGTGACTGTAAGCCCGAGTCAGACTTCACATTCCGGGGATATAGTTGCGGCAATCAGTACTACAAGGCCATGGGGATCGAGAAACCAAAAGAATGGGAGCACTTCCAGTGATGACGGCGCAATCCGCGCCTATGATGTCCATTCATTAACGAAAAGAATGAACGATGATTCGAAATCGACGAGGACCACAAGATTATTTTTTTTGGTATTTTACATGGTCGAGATTGTTGGGTCAGTATGCCCACAATTAATTGATATTTGGATGTATGTAGACCCGACTCAGAGCCGAATATAACATACACATACAGACAAAAAAAAAGATAAGAATGACTTGATCCATGTTTATGTTGGGTCTGAGAAGACACTATTTTGCAGTGTTCCAGGTAGAAGAATGGGTTTAAGTGAACGCTTCGAACAATGCATGATGACCGCCCGCGCATTCGGTGCAAGACATAGCCTTGGAAGAAATGCGTTAACGTTCACACGTGGAAAGGTACGAGCACCATTATTAAAAAAAAAGACTTTTTTACACGTTTATCTGCGGAAGACAACAAAAAAAGACATGCGCAAGGCGCTGTTTCCGTGCCAGAGGTTGGGATGTGCTGTCCAGTTCCCTCGCAACCTGTGCGCAGTTCATTTATGTGCGCAGTTCATTTAGGATATTTGCCTGGCGTTCTCCTGCTCCTCCCTTCTTGGCACCATCCACTCTGTTTCTCTTTTCTGTTTTTTTTTCTAGATAGCCGAATCGCCATACCGTGTTCTCTGTTTCTGAGCGAAAAGTATGGCAGAAAAGTACATGACGCAAATGACAGCGCAGAACTCCAGAGGCCACAGGCATCCTGGGGAATACCGAATTTACCAAGCACCATGTAAAGGCGCCCTGTTTCTTGCATACATGGCGCGCCAAGACGCACTAATAAAAGTTTACTCATGGGCTGTATCTCGAGGAAGCACGTTTAAGTGTAATACAGAGAAAGCAGCAGTTTTAGTTTTTTTTTTGCTTTTTGTTTTTGCCATACGAGGGGACTCGTATTCTCAGTGGTCCTGGTGGGCGGCGTAATTTGGGAGTCCTGTCTTGTGCATGGCCCAGCGAGACACTATATGTTTAAGAGCGCCGGCCAGCGTAGTTAGACATTGTACCTGCCCGTCGGTATGCCTTCAGTATGGAAGGGGGGTGAAACGAAGGCCCGCGGCCATCGACGTGCCTATAGAGCCGTGGGAGCCAAGCAGAAAAAAAAAAATAAAAAACAGAGGGCACGAAAGCAGAGGGGACAGCTGGCGTATAAGCGGGGCTGAGTTCTTTGCCAAGCGCAATTTTTGCAGTGGTTCCGGCGCCAAACAGTAGTTCTCCTTTGGGCTTTATGGCTGGCATGGATGGCTGGCATGGGAGAGGCGGGCCTGTATCAACTAGGGCGATGCGCGGTGGGCGCGGGCCATTTACGGGAACGCCAGTAGGGCCGGCCATCCAGAGTGGAGCGGAAACCCCCAGAAGGAAAAGGGCGGTGGCCGGAAGAGCGATGGAAAAAATAGTAACTGAAGTAAGAAATTTCCAGGGAGGGTAAGGGGCGAAGGGAGGGGTCAATGGTAGAAGAGCGTGACGGTGGGGAAAAAACGTGCTGAAAAAATATATCGAGAAAGGTAATACAACAGAATGAAACACGGGCAATGACAGGGCAAAGGCATGGATGCAAGTAACATGCACGTAAAGATATATGTATATAATTATCTAAAGGAAGATGATGAAGAGCCTCGAAATGGTGAAGGATGGTGAGGATAATATCACTGAGAGAGGACGGTGAAAAGGCAATGATGCCAATGGAAAATAGTGTGGAGAGATCTACGAAGACGGAATACCAACGAGCATGCCACCTGCGGAAATATGAAAAGCAGAAACCCAAACCTAAAAAGCAGAGGGGGAGTCCAACCGTAGAGGTTCTGGGAAGCGGTTCGCGAACAACGCGTCATGGGCCATCTACGTGCATGCGTCGTAATTTGGTTATTGCTACTCATCCGCGGGTGCCCAAGCCCTGTCCATGGCCACGGGTCCAATTTCCATCCCTCCCTCTTTCTTTCTTTCTTTCTTTCTTTCTCTCAGGCCCCATCACGGCTTAGTACTCTTTGACCTGGCCCTTGCTGCGATCCCGTCTTGGCCCAACTCCCAGCACCAGGGAAGCGGAACTGTCAGAGCAAGGACCGTACTAGCATAGTCAGGCCGGATACAAGACCAAAATAAATAAAGAATAAAGAATCGAAAAGGAAGGAGACAAAAACACACACACACACACACACACAATTGAAGTGAAGTGAAGTGAAAGGAAAGGAAAGGAAATAAGAGCAAAAGAAATAAAAAAAAAATAAAGGAAAGGAAAAGAAAAGGAAAGGAAAAATAATATAATATAATATAATATTATTAGGGCCATGTCGCCGCACTCCTGCCTTCTTTTGGGCGACGCGCCCGCCCACGTCCCATTGCTGCGATCACAGCTACGTCTGCGGCCACCGCCTCTGCATGCGCGCTTTTTTTTTTAATGCGTTGTTCTTTTCACCTCTCTTTTCGTTGCTCCACACAACATTGCTGGTGTCCTAGAATTTAAAGAAAGCACACTTCCATCGTCGGCTTCTACAACTCTCTCGCCCCCCCCCCCACTTCCTTTTTATTTTTTAGTTTACAAAACACCCACCAGCCATGGCGTCCTCCAGATCCAACGCCCGGCTCATCCGGTTCGGGATCTTCGCCCTCGTGTTGATTTTCTGCGGCTACATCCTCACCAAAGGCTCCACGTACCCTGCCGGTGCGCCCGGCGGAGCCTCGACATCTGCCAAAAATGCCCAGAACGCCGCCGCCATCAAGGGTACCGGTGCCAACGCGGCTGCGGCCGCCAACCTGGGGCCACATGCGGGTAATGGTGTGGGCGCGACGTTCCCCATGTCTGCGGGAAAGGTCAAGGCCACGTTCGTGACGTTGGCCCGCAACTCCGACTTGAAGGGCTTGACGCAGTCCATCACCCACATTGAGGACCGCTTCAACAAGCGGTTCAAGTACGACTGGGTCTTTTTGAATGACGCGCCGTTTGACGAGGACTTCAAGACGGCCGTGCAAGGCATGGTATCGGGCGAGGCCAAGTTCGGGCTCATTCCCACAGAGCACTGGTCGTATCCCGAGTGGATCGACAAGGAGAAGGCTGCATTGGCTCGTGAGGATATGGTGGCCAAGAACGTCATCTACGGCGGCTCCGAGTCATACAGACACATGTGCAGGTTCGAGTCCGGCTTCTTCTTCAGACACGCCTTGTTAGACGACTATGAGTACTACTGGAGAGTCGAGCCGGATATCAAGATCCATTGCGACATCGACTACGACCTCTTCCAGTACATGAAAGACAATAACAAGTGGTACGGCTGGACCATCTCTTTGCCCGAGTACCGCGAGACCATCCCCACATTATGGGAGACCACGCGCGAGTTTATGAAGGAGAACCCCCAGTACCTTGCCAAAGACAACAACATGGCCTGGATTTCCAACGACAAGGGCTCCACCTACAACGGCTGCCACTTCTGGTCCAACTTCGAGATTGGCGCGTTGGGCTTCTGGAGATCCGACGCCTACATGAAGTACTTTGAGTACTTAGACAAGGCCGGCGGCTTCTTCTACGAGAGATGGGGTGACGCGCCCGTGCATTCGATCGCGGCCTCGCTCCTCATGCCCAGAGATAAGCTCCACTTTTTCCAGGACGTCGGCTACTTCCACACGCCCTTCAACAACTGCCCGGTCGACGCCGAGGTGAGGGAGTCCAAGAAGTGTCTGTGCGAGCCCGAGCAGGACTTCACGTGGAGACCGTACTCGTGCACTCCCAAGTACTTCACGGTGAATGGTTTGAAGAGACCCAAGGGCTGGGAGAACTTCACCAGTTAAGTGGGCTTTCCCGTGCCGCCACGCGTCCTTGGGCCATGCATCGCACGGGCCTGGTGCAAGCCAAGACTTGCCGTGCCTGCCCAGGCGAAGGCTAGCCTTTTTTTTTTTCATAGAACGAATACTATAGTAGCTTGAACCGCGTAAAGCAGGACCAGGGCCGCGGCACCCACACAATTCCGCTCATTCCGCTCATTCCGCTCATTCCACACCACATGCTGACTGCGTGCCGTGCAAGCTAAAACGGGCCAATATAAAGGCACGGGTGAAAATGGATTGCAGGTACGCAGTGTTCGGGATATAAGTGCATATTGCGTCTTTGAAACTCGTACCGTAGCCCAAAGTGGCGATTCAGTCTTTCGCGCAATGCCGCGGCCGCGGCCGCCTCGCACTTTTGAAACACGACGCCACTTCTGAAACATGGGCAGGGCATGCCGCCGCACTAGTGTGTGACCGGTCGCAATTCGCCAGGCTCTAGGCGCACTCCGGGCCCGGGCCCGGGGCCAGGTCCCCAGGCAGAGTTGGCTCTGAAACTGGAGTGACGGTACAGAAAATAGAGGCGCCACAGGAGAAACCAAGCCGAAAACATGCCACCATCAAAAAAAAGGGGGGGAGAGAGAGAAAGAGGCAGAGAAAGAGAAAAAGAAAAAAAAAAAAAAAAAAACGAACAAGCACACTGCTGACTCAGGCAAGTGCCTATGTCCAAGCCTCAGGTCCAAACAATGGCGGGCCCATGAAACGTATCGTTTCAAGCGTGCCTAGAGGGGCTGGGCTGGCGCCACTTTTATTAATAATATTATTATTATTATTTATTTGAAACGCTCATTTAGGCCTTGGTGTGCACGCTCCCCTGAGAATCACTATTAGCCGTGCCGAGTTGAAACAGAGCTGGCCGGTATACGCACGTTGCAAAATGTGAAACCACCAATGCCGGACCGAGCCAGTATCACCTGGCGTATTTTTGGCTTGCTGCACTGCGCTTGATCCTTTAGCCACCGGGATCCCGAAATAAGAAATTGCGCAATCACGACGAATGCAGCGAAGCAGTGATGCAGCGATGTTCAAGGAAAGCTAAAGCAAACCAATATTCAGAGCCAATGGGAACAGAGGTGCATAGTGCATAGGAAAAGAGAAAGGGGGGGAGGGAGGAGAAAACAATTACCGAAAAGCCAACGCAAAACAAAGAAATTAACGAAACAAAAAATAAAATAAAAATAGAGACCGACCTTTGATTCATCAGAGTATGTATGGCATATCGCCCATGCAGCCCGCCTAAAGCTGTGCATAAGGTTTATACCGCAAATTCTTTCGTGAAATCCGAGCGCATGGGTGGCCAGCCGAGCCGACGCGCGGCAGCAATCAAAACCAAGACCCCAGTCGGTAGTGGTCCCCGAGAAAAAGTACGATCCCATCATCTGCTTATCTCCAGAGCCAAGCAAAAAAAAAAAATCAAAGAAAAATAAAACCAAGGTCCATCAAGTACAACACTTATTCTTGGGAAGCTAAATACAATAGCCCCGCGAAACGCTATTGTTCACCGAGACGAAAATAGGGTTCGAACCACGTCCCAGGTTTCGCTGTCACTTCCACGCCGTGTCGCAGCCCCAGCTCCGGCAGACTCGCTCGTTTCACCCGTCAGGCCTTGTTTCACATCGACAAGTGTCCTGCGTCGTGCCCTCTATACAAAAATCCTGGAACTCCACTGCCGCTCCCTCCTTCTGCTCCTTCTCCTCCTCCTCCTCCTCCTCCTCAGCCTTTCTTGCCCAGCAGCAGTCGCTCCTCTTTCCCTTCTCACACCATTCCCGGCCCGCTGCCTGAACAAACTCTTCATATGCTGGTCAAGGAAAAGCGCCGCCCTTTCCACCTCGAGCTCGCCTCGGACAAGCACACATCAGACATGATCTTGCGCTCGGTGAGTCCCGTTGCCTCCCAGTTTGTTAGCCTGGACATGCGCGACACATTGAAAATCAGCGAGGTTATCCGCCTAAAGCAAAACGAGCTAATTGCCGCGGCCAATGGCGACAACGGGCCCTCACCGCGTGCCTCAGCGTGTCCGCACCCTCCCGTCCAAGCCCCTGTCCTGGATGTCCCTGCGGCCGCTAAACCTGCTCTCCCCGGCGCATCCTCCCGGGATTGTGCGTGTGTTCCTGGCGACGAACATGTCGCCATGACGAGCGACTCCGCCAGCGACTCCGCCAGCGACTCTGCCAGCGACTCTGCCAGTGACTCTGCCAGTGACTCTGCCAGTGACTCCACCGGCGAGTACAGTCACCACACAACCACGACAGACAGCTCGGAGGTTGAGCGGATTTCCCTAGCATTCTCTAAGCGTACGCTACAACGTAACAACGTACCCGCACCCCTCCGCATCTCGCCCAAAGCATCTGCTGCCAGCATGGCGCCCACGATCAAGTCTGCGCCGATGCGCTCGCTTTACGGCCCTCAGGGCCTCCGGCGAGTGCCCGTGCGGTACGTCTACCCGGCTATAGGTGCGTTCCCCCACACCGCCTTACATTACATGCCGACACCCGTGCGCCGGTGCGTGGCCGTGGGGCCCGAGCGGGTCTCGAAACCACGCCTGCCGCGCGTGGCTTCCGCACGTAGAAGAAAGCCCGTCTTGGACGTCTTCGAGGGCCAGGTGGCCAAGCATGCGCCAATGCCCGCGCAGCCGCCGTCAGCACAGATTGAACGGTTTGATGTGAGCCACAGCGACGACGAGAAGGCCTCGCGCGAGGAGATGGACGAGTTAGAAACGCGCTGGGCCGCTGCTGCCGCCGCGCCACCGCCTCTTCGGGGAACTATCTCCTTCAACGACGAGCTGGCGTTCAAGTTCACTCTATTCCAGGGCAATGAGAGCATCACCAAAAAGAAGTTTTTGGAGGTCTGTGAGACCACGTGGGATACGTACATGGCCAACTCCGCCAGCTCGTAGCCCTCGCCGGAACACCTGAGTGTCATCCGTGCTCACCCCGAGTTCTACGAAAACATCCGAAAACATTCGCTTTGTGTTGCGGGGATTTGCCGCCAGACGCTGGTTCGTTAGACTGGCTGCCCCCGCCCCCATCTCCCCGCCCGTGCCAACTATGCGCCCCACTGGCTGTGCTGGTGGCGGCATGCTCACGTGAAATGAATGCTTGCGCATCTGCTATCTGCGTTGCAAATACTGGTGGTTCGCCTGCCGCCGTCGTTCCATTGCAAAAGGTGCACATAGATAGATCCTAGTGATGTGCGGGTTGAATGGGCATTCACATATACATACTGGCTAATGAAAGAGATACAGAGAAGCAAGCTCAGCAAATTGAAGAAACCGAGTATGATGGTGCCTCCACCGCCAGTACCGCCACCACAAAAGTATCACGCAGTCAGTGCCACGCTCACTTCCATATCCTGTCCGCATCGTCTTATAGCCTTTAGGTGGTTTTTTTTTTGTCTATTGTTTTTAGGAATAAGGAAAGAAATAGGCACATTGCTTAAATAACTAATAATAATGCCGCGCATGCCGAACGGGGTGTGGCCAATCCAACAGGCTGGGCCTCGCCAGGACACCGTTTCCATCAAAAACTCTAGGAAAATGAAATAAAGTAAAAGCACAATATCATAGCATTCCCCCTCCCACTCGGTGGTTTCTTATAATCGCACAAACATCAATATGCTAAGTGAAACCGGATATCTTTGACAGGAAATTCATAAACCAGTCAGGCAACCGGAGCGTCACGTGACTATTGACCATCTGGCGAGCAACGACGGCAAAGTGTCTCCCAGACCTTAGCCGAGTCTCTCGCTTCTTCTTAAAACGATACTCGCAACACCCCCACCATGCTAATGAGAAGGTCGTTGCTCGCGACCACAAGGTCTGCGCGTATCGGGATCCGGTTCCCTAACACCGCAGTCTCTACATTACGTGTTCCCACTCATGGTGCATTTTCGTCGTTCCACAGATTACAGCTTAGCAGTAGTGCCAGTCTACTCAACAACAAAAATCCCACACCAAACAAGGACGAGCCACCAAAGAAAGATAAGCTGCCGGAAGAAGAAAAGGGCTCTCCCGAAAAAGAAGAGACCAATAAGAAACGTCTGGTGGAGGAGGAGAAGGTCAGGGAGCATCTCCAAGAAATCATGAAAAAGAACCCTAAGCTTAATGTAAAAACCGTCGAAATCAGCGGTCCTACGCTTGCCAAGTTCTCCCTCGGATTCTCAATATTCACCACTTTGATTGTCATCTACATGTTGTCGCAGCAGCAGGACCACAACGAACTTTCCTTCCAGGACTTCCAGCACCGCTACCTCGCCAAGGGCTTGGTGACGAAACTTACGGTGATCAACAAGTTTGCTGTCGAAGCAGAGTTAATCCAAGGCGCTTTTTCGGATGAAACCGTCCGGGGCTCGGATGGACATCCCATGGTCGTGTTCACTATTGGTTCCGTGGAGATTTTTGAAGAAGAAATGAATGCCATCCAAGATAAGCTTGGAATCCCCGTGGAGGAGCGCTTGCCTATTCTGTATATTGAGCGTGGCTCCTGGCTCGGTATTTTGCTCCCCATCTTACCGACAGTCTTGTTGATTGGAGGCTTGTGGTACATCACTACAAAACGTGCGCTGGCTCAGGGCGGTGCAGGTGGTGGTCCTGGTGGAATCTTCAAGATTGGCAAATCCAAGGCGAAGTTGTTCAACCAGGAAACAGATGTCAAAATAAAGTTCAAAGACGTGGCCGGGTGTGAGGAATCCAAGGAAGAAATTATGGAGTTTGTCAAGTTTTTGCAAGATCCCATCAAGTATGAGAAGCTAGGAGCCAAGATTCCCAGAGGCGCTATTCTCTCGGGTCCTCCTGGTACAGGTAAAACTCTTTTGGCCAAGGCAACCGCTGGTGAGGCCGGCGTTCCATTTTTGTCTGTTTCTGGTTCTGAGTTCGTCGAAATGTTCGTGGGTGTGGGTGCCTCACGTGTGCGTGATCTTTTTAAGACTGCAAGAGAGATGGCACCTTCCATCATCTTTGTTGACGAGATCGATGCCATCGGAAAGGAAAGAGGAAACGGACGCATGGGTGGAAATGACGAGAGAGAAAACACGTTGAACCAATTACTCGTGGAAATGGACGGGTTCGAGGACTCTGACCATGTTGTCGTCTTAGCCGGTACTAACCGTGCAGATGTCTTGGACAAGGCGTTGTTAAGACCAGGTAGATTCGACAGACACATCTCAATTGACACACCTGACATTGAGGGAAGAAAGGCAATCTTTCAAGTGCACTTGTCCAAGATCACACTTAAGTCGGTCGAAGACATCAAAGCCAGCCACAACGATGTTGACTTCAGCAAGTACCATCAGTTGATTGACGAAGCTATCGAAAAATTGGCGGGCAGATTAGCCGCGTTGACACCCGGATTTGCTGGTGCCGATATCGCCAACTGCTGTAATGAAGGTGCATTAATTGCAGCGAGAAATGACTCCCTCTCTGTTGATGTCTACCATTTCGAACAGGCTATCGAAAGAGTCATTGCCGGCTTAGAGAAAAAGTCTAGGATTTTGAGTCCCGAAGAAAAGAAGACAGTGGCCTACCATGAGGCTGGACATGCTGTCTGTGGCTGGTTCTTAGAGTTTGCTGACCCATTGGTAAAAGTTTCTATTATTCCTCGTGGACAGGGTGCCTTGGGTTATGCACAGTACTTGCCCAAAGACCAATACTTAGTTTCGGAGGAACAATTCAAACACAGAATGATCATGGCTTTAGGGGGTAGAGTCAGTGAAGAGTTGCACTTTGAGTCTGTCACGAGTGGTGCCTCTGATGACTTCAAGAAAATTACACAGATGGCGCAATCGATGGTTTTGAAGTTAGGAATGTCCGATAAACTCGGGAATATTTACTTCGATAATGGCGATGAAAACAATGGTATGAAGGTGCACAATATGTACTCGGAAACCACTGCACGCGTGATTGATGAGGAAATTAAGCGCTACATCGATGAGGCGTATGTGGAATGCAAAAACTTGTTGACGGAGAAGCTTGACTTGGTGGAGAAGATTGCGCAAGAAGTCTT
This sequence comes from Metschnikowia krissii, assembly GCA_030561945.1. Taxonomy (NCBI): domain Eukaryota; kingdom Fungi; phylum Ascomycota; class Pichiomycetes; order Serinales; family Metschnikowiaceae; genus Metschnikowia; species Metschnikowia krissii. The sequence continues at coordinate 46,744 of JAKTYP010000079.1, read as the reverse complement.
CAAGAAAGAAGTTTTGACGAGAGAAGACATGATAAGAATATGTGGTCCTCGTCCGTTCCCCGAGAGAAACGAATCGTTTGATAAGTATCTTCTGGGTGACGACGCCTTTAAAGGAAGACCATCTTCGTGAATAAATTTCTCAAAGTATACATACCCTGGGGTTCCATATAAGAGTTAGACACATTTGTAAATAGTCAACTATAAACTACAATGTATTGCTATGATATCCATGTGTTCCAGCGAGTCCTGTCGATTTCATTATAAGATTTCATGCGGATTAGTTGTATCATCAGGAGTCATCCTGAAACAACTCGTCGATCGAGGAGTAGCCTGCGTCCTTGTCTAAAGTTATGCAATCATACTCTAATTTTATACCGGCATCAAGTATGTCAAGTTTAGGTACAGCATCGGTCTTTGAATCAACAGGGAGCCATGTATGTTTCAGAACGGGTAAGCTCAAAGCAGCTTCTGGGAGAACGAGTCGATTGACACGGTTCAGTAGAGTGACGTCTCTGTGACCGTGGCTCTCAATGTCTGAGACACTGGTGCTTGTTACGGAGTCGGAAAAATAGTCGGCGAGTTCCTCAACGCCGTTCTGCGGAGCGACCGAATGTGACGGGCGGGCGGCTACATCGTGTTTATGAACCTCAAAGTGGCGATAGTACTCGTCGTAACTCACGTCGGTCATAAAATCACATCCCAAAATCGGGCAAAGAAACACCTGTTTTCGAGCCGAGCAGAATCTTGGGTGCTGCTGCCTGTGGGCAAGCAAGTGGTCTTTAGTCAAGAACACTTTCTGGCAGCGCCCCGAACCTAAGTGCAACCCGCACGTGAGGGGCCGATCTGGCGGAGAGTCGGGTTTGATGGGAAACTGGATGTTCAACTTGAGAATGGTGTCGCCTGGGATGTGAAATGTGTGTTTGTGCTCCGCGTGCACTGGGTATCCAATTTGTTGGAGTTCAGGCGAGTGAGACGATAGTAGATGCGCTCTATACGAGGCCTTGCTACTGGACGTGTATCGACAGCCAAAGAAGGCACAGGTGAAGAGCATGTATGGCGTGGGCTCGCTGAGCTCTGTAATCAGAAACAGTTCGTTATAAGCGGAGGAGCTCTCGTCTTCGCTGTGCTCGTGCGACAGCTCGACAGATGGGGGAGACGCAGACGCTGTGTTCCCGGCGTAGATATCTGTTGATGTGTGGTGCGTGTACCAGCCGTTCCCGGGTAGTTCTGTGGGTCTGTCCTGTGCCCGCGATGGGCTCGTTGAACGAGATGGGCTTGTTCCACGAGAGGAACTCGTTGCATGATACGGGCTTCCGAGAAGATCGTGGTCAGGGGACGACGGCAATGACGGTAGGCGCAGTTTCAACGGGCTAGTCCTGGGCGTGGCAAGCTTTGCTGCACCACTCAAGTCAGCCGGGCGGCATCTACTGGGCGACTCCAGGCTCGGGACTAGACGTTCGAGCGAGCGCATACCCGAATCCTGTTTCCGTTTTGGCGACGGCGCCAAAAGCAGAATGTTGTCCGGCAAAGGCACCGCACCCGGGTCCACGGCCCTCATACTAGAGTTATAGAAAGCACCGCGCGCCTTGAGGCGTCGCTTCTCCTCGTGGCGGAGCCTCCGCCGAAGCCGCTCGGCCTGCCGGTGCCTCCGCCGGTCGTTTTCGAAGCGGTTGTCCACGGCCCAGATACTAGACAATGCGCGTGCGCCTAGATGCGAGTCTTCCTCGGTGTACGAGCGCAAGTGGCCGTTGTCGATGGTGATTGTACCTGTGGTCAAGTCGATCTCGTCGCTTTCAGTGGCGTCGTCGACTCTGGAATACTTAGCAATGATCTCGTCCCAGCGGCGGCGCAAGCGGCCGGTGTTTTCGGCCTTCAACCGCACAACGTCGGGCACGTGTGCTGCGGTGCCAGGTGCTCGTGTCTGCAGCATGTCATTTCTGGGTGACCCGCACACAGATCTGTTGTCGAGCGAGACCAGCCGGTCGAATTCCGCGGGGATCTGTGCCATGAGATGTCAACAATACGGGCTGGGGTCTCGTGAGCGATCATCGCTGATGGGTCTGGATCACGTGACTGGGGACCGGTAGCGTGGGCTTGGCCGTAGGCCGGTGCTAGGTATTTTGGTTTGTTTGTTTGTTTGTCTGTTTGGTTTGTTCTTGTTCTTGTTCTTGTTCTTGTTCCTGTATTCGTTTTCGTTTTCGTTTTCGTTTACATTTACATTTACGTTTATATTTTTTTGCCTGCTCCATTCTCATAAATTATGGGTGTTCCCATGCGCTTGTAGCTGGTGGATCCGCGACGACCGCGCCCGAAGCAGCTCGAATTAAAACAATGACATGAAGTACGGATGAAAAAGATAGCAATAGTGATGATGAAAATGAAAATATAAACAAAACATTTGCTCTTACTATGTACATGCTATCTGGCCCTGTGGCCGCCGCAGCACGGTGTGCTACTTCTCGTCCACGGTATGCGTGCGCTCGTTGTTCTTATTGGCGTCCCAGCACTTGCGGAACGCCGCCATCTGGGGTAGGCATTTCCGCCAATCGCCCTCGTCGGCATGGCACAACTGAAGCGCCATGTTCTCCTCGTAGCAGCCGGTCTGCATGATTCGCTGGTCCCACTCGTCCGGGGAATCGTCGTCGGCGGGGTTGCTATTTTGTGGCGGGTATGCTGGTTTCATGGAGATGAATGTAGTAGTTGGCAAATTACGAGTAGGCTGGCGTTATTTGCTCGCTGGAGCAAATTTGGCGCGGGCGTGCCCGCAAGCATGAGAGAACGACAGGCCCTAGACACGGCCGGGTTTCGGGGGCCGCGGGGCCCGCGGGCCCCGCGAGGCCTTGTTTTCGCTGGTCTATGATGGTGCATTATTCTAGGAATCCTGGGCCAGGTCTATACCATACTCGCCGGACGAACATGCGCACTTCGGGCAGGCAGTACACTATATACATATACGTATAGTTATGATCATTTAACTTTAGATTTAAGTTCGAGTTCGAGTTCGAGTTTAAATCCAAACCCAAATCCAAATCCAAACATCGGCTGTTTGGAAAAGGCATGGGCCCAAAGTTGTCAAGACGCCTAGAAACCGAAGCCGCTCTTGGAGTACGCCATGGGCTTAAGATCAGGGTGCGGCACGGCCGCAAACGTCTCCGTCTTCAAGTCCCACGGGCAGTTGGGGTCGTCCGCCAACCTGTACCCCTCGCCGTCATCAGCCAGCGCATTGTACGCGCTGTTCTCGGAGATGTGCACGACGCCGCCCAAGTTACCGGTGGAGTCGCAGTAGTTGGGCGCGCTGAAGACGGTGATGAGGCGCCCGTTATGCTCTACCTCAACACCGCCCATGCGGACTTCGTGCGAGCGCAAGACCTTGCGGATCTTGTTACTCAAGCAGAAACGCTCGGTGATGTCGGGCCCGAACTGGATGCCCAAGCCGCGCTTCGACGGCGAGCGCCCGTTTTCGGGCTGAGGGTCCGTCCAGAGCAACTCCATCGCAAGACCCTCGCGATCGGGCTGCGACGAGCCCGAGCTGGGGAACCGATTGATCGCCTTGATGTCTTGCAAAGTTACCCGGTCGTTCGAGAATAACCCACCGTGCATAACCAAGTACAGCCGGTTGATCAACGTCGCGAGGGGAAGCAGCCCGAAAGACTCCGCAAACGCCTCAAAAACCTTCTTCGAATACTTGGCCTCGCACTCGTCTGTGAAACCATATGTCTTGTTCATGTCATTAGTCTCGTGATTGCCCCGGTTGATGAAGCATGCCTGGGGGTAGAGGATCTTGAGCACGTAAAGGTAGAGTGCCACTTCGCACGACCACGAGCCCCGGTCAACAAAGTCTCCGTTAAACAAGTAGATGTGCTCATCCGACACGTGCCCAAATCTGGCAAAAAGGTTCAACACATCGTAGAACTGCCCGTGTGTGTCGCCCACCACCGTCACCGTTTTGCCCGCGTGCAACACGATCTCGTCCTCGTTAGGCCCCACATCTGCCCCTACATTCTGGCTGTGCGGTAGCGTGATCTCCACAAGCGCCCGCTCCTTCTTGCAGAGCTCGTGCACTTTCGCCACTATCGCAAACACGTGTTTCTTCGGGAGCTTGCCGCCTTCTTTGAAGATTCCGATCATGTGCTTGAGGTATGCCTGGTCCAAGCCACCAATCTCTACCGTCACCTCACCTGTCTCCCCGTCCTTTTGCTGGTGGATCTCCAACTCTGGACCCGTCCACGTCTTCTCTACTAACATGCCCTCGAAGTCCACGCTCGAAAGCACCGATGTCTTCTCATTGCCCGCAATCGCACGCTCAAATGCCTGCTTCTTCAAGTAGCTCACGCACTGCTTGAGATTCTCGCTCGTCGCTCGGTCTCCAGGCACTTTCTTCAAGATGATCTTGAAGTTTGTCTGTGCCTCTTTGTAGTTCAAGAGCGCCATCAACGATACACCTTTGCGGTAGTACGCTTTGACGAAATCAGGGTCCACTTTTAACGCCGCATCGCAGTCCGCAATCGCCAGCCCGTAGCTCTCCATTTTAATGTGCACCTGCGCCCTGTTGGAATAAAAGACGGGGTTCGTGGAATCGAGCTCAATGGCTTTCGTGTACGCATCGATCGCGTCTTGGTACTTTTTTTCCTTCAAAAAAGCATTGCCTTGGTCTTTAAACGCTACAGCCTGTTCTTGAGACATTCCCGTCTATGTTTCTTTGAAAGGAGAGGGTTGGGTGTGTAGTGATTAGTACTCGGTGTATCAAGTTACTTTGTTCAGCGTTTTGCAGTGGTGCGTATGTCTAGCAGTTTTTTTCCTCGCTCTTCGCTTTCTCTGAATAGAGGGTATATCTACAATTTTCGGCGCGCACGTCTCACAAGGGCCCCATTTTTAAAATGCATAGGGATAATTGAACATATGGTTTTACTATATTTAAATCTTTTGGTGTGTTGTTGATTTTGGTCGCTCGTGTCTGCGCCGGGCCCGAGGTTCTAAAATCACACTTTGATGCGCAATCCCGAGGCCGGAGCGCCGATCTTGGTTACGTTAGTGATGCGACACACCTCGCCCTTATACTCGGGCTTGTACTTGGCGCCCACCAAGGCCTCGCTGGTGAAATCGTTGCCGCTGTATATCGGCGTGAACGATGCACAGCAGATATCAAACTCAGCGTACGGATCAAAGTCAATCTCGTGTGCATCGCTCGAGATCGACTCGGCTCTAGCACGGATCTTCTGCGCCTGCTCGGCCTTGGCTCCGGTCGAAATGATCGACAAGAGTTCTCCTGCAAAGTACGATGCGCTGGTGTAGTTTTTGTTTTTGAACGACTGCAGCATCGCCACTTGCAAAGCATTGACACGGTGCGCATTCTGGAGTTTGGTTCTCGTAAAATACGCGGCAAGCTCAAGGTTTCGCTTCACGTCGGATGGGTCAAGCGCACGGCGCTCCAACTCAATCGACAAACCCAAAATATACTCTCTGCACAATATCAATATATCGTCGCACTTGGCCTCTTGTTCCTCGTCTTCGACACTCAACACCACAATGGTGTAAATGATATCTCTGAAAATGTTTATCGCCTCCGGCAAATTGTTGGTCTTGAAAAGCTTGAAAGCGTGATTCAACTTGTCCTCCAAAGTGTCATATCCGGGAATCAAAGGTCTGAATTTGCTAGGATCGTCTTCGTCATTGTGCTCTCTAATGTAGTCTTTCATCGCAGGCAAGTCCACCACACCCGGCAAGTACAACTTACTGCTGGCATACACCTCCAAAAATCTTTTTCTCAATGGACCAAAGTTCACGACCGCAAGTTGCTTGTTCAACGACGTGGCCGCTTGCTCAAATGCACCTGCTGCCACATAGCCTGCCGCGGTCTTATTGTTGCGAAGCCAGAAAGCAACCTCTCCACTGGCACCATCGTCATTCTTGTGAGCTGGTGGTCCGACATCTTCTGAGTCTTTAATATCCTCAAAATCGTCTGGAATATCAAGGTCCTCATCATCCATGTCCCAGCCGCCCTCATCTCCGTCGATATCTTCAGCAAATGCCACATCATTTTCTTCAAAGGGATTACTACTCTTAACAGGCTCGCTTATTTCCTCAGTCTCATCCTCGATGTTCAAGTCTGCAACATTACCAGTAATCAAGGCACTTTCGAAAAAAGACATTTTTCCGTCCTCAATAGGCCAGTTTTTAGCAATTTCGCCGACTGGTGTAGGCAATTGCGCAGGCGCCTCGATCTCGGGCAACTGAACATCGCTAGCATGAACTCCTGCAGCTTCCAAGATCTCATTAGCCTTTTCATTCATACCATTGGACGCAGCCAAAGTATAAGCCAACGGAAACATGCCGACCTTCAAGTAAGCGTCAATTCTCGAAATAATATCGTTGTTGTACAAAGTGTTTTGCACGACAGCAGATACACTGGAACGGGCGTTCGCAATCAAGGTCATCTTATTCAATCTTTCGTTGTCACCCTTGTACAAGTATAGGAACGACAACTTGTCAAACTCTTCCAATTGCTGGTAGACACGTTCCACGACCTCGATATTGCCCTGCATCAAAGCCTCCTGTCCCAACTTTTCCCATTTGGCGCTGTTTTTCAACTTGTTTGCTTCGGTTTCTGCGATTGCCAAATTCCCGCATTCTAACGCTAAATCGAATCGGGTCTCTGGGTCTTGAACAAACTGCAAGGCTACCTCCAGATAACCCTTCTTCTGTAAGTAAGAAATAATACTCTGGCCAACCAAGTTGGAAGTCTGAATAATGCGCAAGACCTCGTTGAAGTTCTTGTTGACCAATGCCCGCTTAAACCTATACTCAGCTGGGTCGATTGGCAAGACCTCAACCTGACCCGCTCTGTTCAAGCAGTAAACCTTTGCGCCTGACACCTTGGCGATGTACATGGTGTTCTCCAAGGTCTTAATGATACCATTGTCTCCATTCAACAAAGTGTACTTGATATGGTTCAAGGTGGAGTACAACAAAACGCCCGAGTCATCCCAGGCCGCACTCTTGACGCGAATGGTCTCATGCATTGACGTGACCAAAGCCAAGTCCTTCGTGGCGATGGTTATGGTATGCTTAGCCAACAACGCGACGTGCAGTCCATCAGACGACCATGCGGCATACTTGACATTGTTCACGCTCAACTCGCACAACTCCTTGCGTTGCTGTACATCATAGCTAACGACGGCGTGATTCTTCACCAACAAGACGCGGCCCGCACCGCCTGGCAAGACTTCGGTCACAGAGGCGTCCAACTGAATGGTTTTTGTGACGCTGTTATTCATATCTTTGACATTTAAGACCTTGCTTCCCTTGACAAAAGTCACAAAGCGATTGCGCGAGATGAAGTGGGCGAAGCAACCCTCGCCCGAGCGCACGTCGGTGGGCTCGATAGCGCCTGTGACGTGCTTGGGCAACGTGACCAAGGCGTACATGGCGTTCTCGCCCTCACCATGTGTTACCAATAAAGAGTTGTCCAGGGCATTGTAGGAGAGCGAGCGCATGAAAGACCACGTCTTGCCAATCTTTTTCAAGGACAACATCGGCAAGGATGCCTCGTCACTCAGGCAGTCAAATGCCTGCACCTGTTTTTCGCCGTTGACATAGTAGAGCGTGTTCAGGAAGAGCGTGTGAGCAGGCCGCTCGCGCTCCAACTTGAACACCATGACGCCGGAGTCGTGGCACGTGCCAAAGAGGTTGATGGAGGGGTGCGCGGCAACCAACCAAAAGCGGTCGTGCTCGCGGCGGAACTGCTTGACGGCCGTGCGCTTGTTCAAGTCCCAAACGCGGATTGTCTTGTCGTCAGAGACCGAAAGAATCAAGTCCTGGTGCGGGTGGAAGACCGCGGAGAGCACGTTGCCCGTGTGGCCGCGACAGGTGTCGACCTCCCATGCCTTGGTGTCGTTCATGCGCCACATCTTGACCAAACGGTCGTCGCCTGCGGAAACAATGAGCGGCAATGTAGGGTGGAATGCGGCAGAGTTTACACCCTTGTCGTGGCCCTCCAACACAAACTTGACGAGCGCATTCACATTGCCAAAGATGTCCTGCTGGGGTACCTGCTTGCGCTGAAACTGGTCCTCAAACGGGCGGGCGGCGGCGGGTGCCGAGTGCTTCTTGCGCAAGCCAAATATATCCCACACACGTACGGTCTGGTCCATGGATGCAGACACAATCAAGTCGTCCAGCGGGTGAAACTGCGCCAGCATGACATAGTGGTTGTGCCCCGTCAAGCAGGCGATCTCCTGTCGATTTTGCCAGTTCCATATACGGATTGTCTGGTCGTCCAGGCACGACAAAACCCATGGCAACTCGTGGTGGAACAGCACCCCGCGGAGGTAGTCCAAGTGGCCGTTCAAGGTGAAGAGACACTTGCGCGTCGCGAGCGACCACACCTTGATCGTGTAATCGTCGGAGCCGGACACAAATAGCGGCTGTGTCGGGTGGAAACTCACGCTTCTAACAGGGCCCTCGTGGTCCTCGAAACGATCAATAAGCGTGCCCATACGGTAGTCCCAGAGCTGGATCGTCAGCAGGTGTAATGCGACAAGCACCCACGGCCGTTTTGGGTGGAACGCCACGCCTTTGGCCCGCGACAGCTTTGACTCGAACTTGGTGAGCATCTTCATCTTCGAGAGTGGGAAGACGAAAGGATATTGTTGGAGGATCTGAGCGTGTTATTGGCGGTGTGGTTTTTTTTGGAGAGCCACCGAGGCGTTTCCGCGCACCCGTACACCGCAAGACCGGGACCTGGACCTGGATCGTTGAGCTTTGGTGTTAGCGGGCGTCTGGGCAACCTCGTTCTTATTGGCACATTTTTACTTGGGTTTTTTTTTCTTTTTTTGCTTAAAAGAGCTGCTGGTCATTTGATTTTCTTTTTTTTTGTCCTTATGTTTTTAGCCTTGGCCCATGCCTTGTGTGCGGCTGGTAGGACTGGTATATATGCTAGTTATCTCTTGCGCAAGGTGTAACTAACAGTAACTGATTGGGGAAAACAGCTCGATCTGTTTTAGGAAACACTCATTCGGAAATGGTGGTCTTCATCGTTTGGGTTTTTTTCTTTCTTTTTCTTCTTCTTTGGCATTTGGGGTATTATCGACTCATGCTTTGGTGGTGCTTCACCAGCCTGGGTATCTTTGGTCTATAGCATATATATGTGCAGAACTGCAAATAAGATATGTACATGGGCCCTACCTGCGTCAGTCGTACTGATGGCGGTGTCTGCCGCATATTCAATTTTTGCCCATACTTGTACGTAAAAGTAGGTCGAATGATAATACTTATGGTAAAGCATCCTGATGTATGTAGAGGGCTGGTTTTTGTTTCAAGGTGCTTCATTGCATGGGGTCTGGCATCTTGGTTGTGGTCACCTTTCGTGCATCAACACGTCTACTTATTAGTATCATATTCTGGACTGGCGTATGAGAATATGGATACGAACGCCCTTAGGGGATGGGTCCCGTGAGATGTGGCAGACTAATTTCTCTCCTCCTCTCTCCCTGTTTTCTTTTTTTTTCCTTTTTTTTCCCGGTATGTTTTCCGAAACTAGATGAGTCATACATCAACTCTTGTACTTATCCTAGCCCACGCCCATCCCTCAAAAGGACTCCTGTTTTTGGTTCTCAGCGATCTAACTTGGTAGAGACGTATTCAAATATATGAAGTCTGAAAATCCCTTTAGCAAAACTCATTTACGAGCTGGGTCGGTTTAAAAATATTTTTTTTTCTTAACCGTTCTCAATCGAAGACAAGCTCTTGTGATTTCAAACACATGCAACTTTCGCAATCAACTTTTTCATCATGACGACCTATTTACAGAGTAGTCAAGAAGCTCTGAAAATAAGTCGCGTTCCCATGGATGTGAGGTGCCCTTGCAGAGCCTTGCCGAGCTTTTATGGAAATAAATGGGGTCGCAATTCCTTCTGCAAGTGACAGATTTCCTTTCCAACTTCCTGGCTTGGACATCATTTGAGCAAGAATACAGAAGTTTATATGCCGAGTGTGGACACTGGGTGTCAGAAAGCATTATTTCGGGCAGCTTAAACCCCTATACCATGTTCATGCATACTTATGTGCTTACCAAATACTAGCATCAACTTATTCTTAAAATTCATGGAGGGAAAAAACAGATACACCCGCAGACCCACTTCGATATAGACAGAAATCCATGTTGTAGTTATTCGTTTTTTTATTCCTTAGGTGCATGTGGGGATGTGAAGCGCGTCGCTTCCAGGCATAATTTTCATTCTAGATTATAGCTATTACATACATTTAATTTACTGAGCCACTCAAACCCCTATGAAGAAGATGCTTCCGGCAGTGGCACAAATTGCCATGATCGCACTCAAGACACCGTAGTGAGTACGCGAGTCTGAGCCAGAAGTTGAGGCATCAGAAGACAAAGATGACGAGGACTTGGAGTTCTGGACAAACCCTCCTGTGTATGCGGACGTCGTCGTGCTAGTCTCCCTGTCGGTGGAGGGATCCTGCGCACTCGTGGATTTCGTCTTTGTTGCAGTGGAGGTGTATGTGGAAGACCCCGACAGGTAGACAACAGTGGACGTAACAATCAGATCCTCATCATCGTTGTCTGGGTCGAAGCCCGTTGCGTCCGAGGAACCTAACCAGGTCTTTGCGTTTGTCAAGTAGATATCGGACTCATCGCCATTAGTTGAGTTGTACAAGAAAGCATGGTAGTCTGTGTAGTTTGCGGAGCTCAGGTCTAAAAATGACGGTAAGTCATACGCCGTCACCGAGACGTTTTTAACAAAAGCGTAATAATAACCATATTCCTTAATGTCATCTGAATCCCAGTCAATCTCACCGCCGGCCCACTCTATGGTGCCGGTTTGACTCAGCGTGCCTACGGGCCACAAGGAGAACTGGATTCTTGAAGGCGTGGCGGGGAAATCATATCTCTCAGTGGTGCTGTTCCATGTCGAATCTTTTTCCAACGTTCTAACGACAACGCCGTCCACAGACCACGTGATGACTTCTTCCTTCCAATCCATCTCGTAGTAGTGCCAGTTCTCAAACGTGTTGGACACCTCGAAGTCGCCAGTGTTTGAGTAGTTCAAGATTCCCTTGGAGTAATAATTTGTCTGGGGAGACGTCAAGTTATAGCCGACAAACTCGTAATCAATTTCGTCCTTGACGTCAGAGAAGGTAATAAAAGCTGTAACCACGCCGTTGTCATGGGAAGTTTTCATCGTGGCACCCACCTTGCCAAACCAAAGGTACTTTGTAGAGGACACAACCGTGCCAGTGGTTCCATTGGGCATCTGCATTAAAAGAGCGTCGTCGTAACTGTCAATGTACCCGGTGTACACCCATTCGGTGTCGGAGGCGTTACCTAAATAGTTCGTCTGTTTTACCAAGGCGTCGGTGTCACTGAATGATTCTGTCAAAGAAGACATTCTTGGTTGAGGCATGCATGCCGTCAAATTAAAAGAGTATCGCGGGTCACAGCCACCCAAGCAATATGAACCAGTTCCACAGTATCCGTATTGGGAACAGCACGGATACGCCTCTGGACATAAATCAGTGCTATTACATTCAATATCCGTCCAAGAACTTCCGTTCACATGGCGGATGATGGTGGCCAATGCTATGAAAATAAATACAGAAAAAGACCTCATTTTTTGAGAGGAGGAGCGGGGAGGAAACAATTGGTGTTGTTTAGTTCTGGTTAAAGCAATGTGCGGATAGTGTGAAGACCTATCTTAGAAATATTATTCGACTCTTGTCGTTGGTGATAATGATGATAATGATGATGATGTTGGTTTCTTCCGCTGTTGATGTAGAAGAAAAGTATCAAAAATCACGCTGTGGAAAGCTCTTGTTGTCCCCGGAAAGGTGTGGTGATATTTATGCTCTTTCTAAAGAAATTATAGGTGGAATCTAAACATCAGTGCCGTCCGGACTGGGAAAATTAAGAGAGAATGTCTGCACAACGCGAAATGTTCCGGCATGTTAAGACGCTCCTATTAATAGAGGGATCGTCCGCCTCCTGTGTTCTATTTTTGCCAATCCGGGAATCTTACGTGTCCGCCACTCACCCATTTGCTCACTGCTTCAGGCCACGAAATGAATTTTACTACCTAATTCCAGGACTACAAACAGATTGCGGTGGAATCACACCACCCTGCCTTGTATTTGTGTTGTCCCAACGCTTCAACGGTTACTTGCATCCATGCTTTGGTTTGCGCACTTCCCTTTAAGTAATTTCACTTTTGGAGAGAAAGGATGGTCATGGAAATGTCGCGTGAAATACTGCGACTACCTTCTAAGGCGCAGGCCTGCGGACCTGATGTGCTGGCTACATAAACAAGATTGCAGGCAGCAAACTCGGCCACCAATATAAAATATATGCGCTGCCAAATCACCCTTGATTCCGCGAGAAATAGTCGTACATGTCGGGCTGGTAAGTGGATGGCTGGTCGTATATCAATCCACCGCTGCTAACACTGCCCCTCTCACCAACGCCACTTTCAGTGCTGAATGGCGGCGCGCGCTTAGCCTGGGCACTCATATTAGGGCTGTGTAGCGAAGCAACACCACCAACAACATGCTGCCCCTCAAAGGCAACTTGAGACGGCCTCTTTGGAGGCAAAGACGGGGCATGTGTTGTAGACGCAGACGGCTGGGCCGATGGCACTTCCATATTTGCATTTCCGTGGTCCGTCAAATTGCTCATAAGCCATGGGGTCTGAGCCACCTGCATCTGGGGGACATAGCCATCTGCTGGCCACGCCGGCTGAGCCTTGTCAGGGCCTGGCGCAGCACAAAAATTCCGTGTGTTTTGCAAGCCCATGTGTCCCACAGAGCCCCCCGTGGTATCCCTGCTTATATTGAGTGCGCCCATGGACTGCGACATCAGCTTCATCTGAACCTGTCTCTCGACCGAGCCATAAAGGCTCATGGCGTACTCGAATAATTTCTGGTAAAAGTCGACGCCTCTTTGGAGTCCTGCATTATATTTTTTCCAATTCCTCTCGTAGAACTCGTCAATCTTGATTTTGCGGTCTCTGAGAACGCCGCCTCTGAATGCCGACGATGCCTGGATATCCTTGACCTTCGGGTCAGAAACAAGCTCTTCCCACCGGGTCTTGACTTCATCCATCAACCGTTTTTGCTGGCCAATCAACTTGTTCAAGGTGTTCAGAAATGTCTCAAACTTCTTTAATTCCTCAGGGAAAATAAACTCCTTTACCTCGTCCGTGGACTTCACTCGGCTGTTGATGAGAAGAATGTCCGAGATGTCGTCGTCATGAATCGCTTTCTTCAATTCCGCAATAAGCTTAGTTTTCTCGGCCTTGGTCATATTGAGACTGTTAAGTAGATCCTCAAGAATTCTAATCTTGTCTTCAGTCCTGACCGCTAACTTGTCAAGTTGTCTGTCGTCCACATCTAGTAAGCTGATCTCGGGCTCCTGGCTCCCACCATTACCGTGTCTATCGGTATCTGGAACCTGGAACAAACTCTGAAACTCAATCGATGAAGCACCTTTCCCGAGTGCTTGGTAGAATGCCCGATTGTCTTCGTCAATCAATGCAAAAAGCTTAGTGTCAGAATTGGTCGCCTCGTACAAGGATCTCTTTAATTTGATGAGGTCTTCTCTCACCTGGCCCTCAGAAGCGCTCGAAGGTGCAGAATTCAAAAGTGTTTCGCTCCTTGTAACACATTCAAAAATCTCTTTCCGTCTCTGCACTATTATGTTCCTGTTGCTCGTGTCGTTTGCGTACTTTGCCGAAATCTCGTGGACTTTTTCGAGAGAACCCTGATCCAAACAAGAATTCCCAGAGGCTTGCTCGAATGGCTTTTCAGTTTTTATGAGCTCCTTGATGCTGACAAGCGCAAAAGGCAAATTCAAGAACTCCAAAGCTGATGACAATTCCTCGTTAGATACATCCACTGCATCGAGCTCGTTCCGTAAAAACTGTGACTTTTCTTCAGAGTAGAAACTGAGAAGCTCGTGAATGCTAATAGGGACAACGTTGTTCAAAAATTGGTTGTAGTTTTTTTCATTAATTTTTACGAATGCCTCGATTTTGTTCAACGGGAACACTTTGACGCTGCTTAAGGGTTTGGGCTCCGCAAGCATCACAAGCGAAGGGATGATATCGTGATATATGAGATCGTTGTCTTTTGTGACATCAGTCAACTTGATTTTTAATGCATCCTTGTGGTACCCTAGATTATCCAATAAGTCATAGACATTGTATCCTTTTGACTTCGCCACAGCCTTCAATTGCGAAGGCATAATTTGATCCAGAGTCTCGGAGGACTTGGTCAAGTAAGCGATTGCTTCACCAAACTTTTTGTTTGCTTCTAGCTGCAAGCCTTGAAAGTAGTAAGCCAAGGACTTATAATATAAATGTTTTACCAGAAAAATAGCGATCCATGAGGCATTCAAGCACGCAGGCACTTTGGTGGCATTTGATTCGCTGGCATCCGGATCATAATCCGCCAGCGGCTCTCCATTCTCGTCTTCCGAGCCTAATAGCTCGTCTTCTAAACCTGTTTCTTTGATGCCAAATTCAGCATACTCCTCCAGTGCAGAAAAATTGCCCTTGTCGACCAAATGGGCTGTTTCAATGTGACATTCCTCGTAGTACTTGGCAACCGATGCACAAAGTCTGGATATCAATGAGTTTTTCTTTTGCTCAAGGTCTCCGTCAATAACTTTCAAAGTGAAAAGTTCTTGACTTTGTGCCAAGCATAAACCCTTCAAAAACTTGACCGTCGCAGGCTTTAAGTCGCTCAGTGGGCTATGAAGAAAGCTCTCTGATAAGTAATCAAAAACCCCAGCCGCCTGCTGCATTGCTTGCATGCATTCTTTAAAGGCATTCTCACCCAGCTCAACAGAGGACTTCTTGGATGCTTCACTATACTTCAAAGCCGCGGCTCTCATCAACAGTGAGCCGAGATTGAAGAGCACGGACGCTTTCTCAAACGGCAATGCTGTCTGAGTGTGTTCGATTTCATTCGAAAACGCATCAGTCCATGTGAACTTCACTGATTTATATTTGGATAATGTCGAAATGGGCACACGCAAGTCCAAAAGCTCTAACTGGCTATAGTACGTGAGGCAATCCTCGACACTGGTTCCCACATCCGTGGACTGAGCAGCAAATTGCACCGTTTTTCGCAGGTCGTTGATTTGTTTTAAATCACTTTGGAACTCACTTGTATTGCCATATACGGATAAAAGGTACCTATTCAACGGCTTTGACCAGTTGACCTCTTCCGTTGTTTTAGTAGGCGTACTCAAAAGTAAGGCCTTCATTTGTTATCTTTGTCCGGATAGTGCGGAGCTAATTCCCTTTAGTGTATTTTATCTCTAATTTTCTTAGACGATTATACACAAAAAAATATGAACTGACCTTCTGATTTAGTTCGAAGATATTCTGACCACGAGGGTGAGTGACCGTACATATCTTGTATCTCATATAATCCTGCATGTTATTGCCGTGTCAATTTCATGGCTGACAACTGCCAACACATGATTCCAAAAGATTAGAGAACTGATTCGTATATGATCTACCATGTAGCCGTTCAAGCTCGAGTTTCGAATTAATAAGAACTCCATACTTATTTTTTGCTTGTGCTTGATTTTCTTTTTTTGTTTTGTCAAAAAAAACAGGTGAAAAGAAACATTAGATTCCTGATTATATTCTCAATGTTCTTAAAATATATTTCTATAATTATAAAGTTTCAAAATTTAAAATCTAGAAAAAAAATTAATGAGTTTTGAAAGATAATACCAAGTCTCAAAATGTAGAAGAAAAAATAATTTGGAAGCAAGAATCTTTTTTTTAAATATAGTATTTACTATTTCTCACTTCAATATTATTGTATTTCGTCTATCGGGGCCTTGATAAGGGTCGCATCACATGAAATATAAACCAAGATTGAAACTGCGCGTGAAACCTTTATTCTGTTTTTTTTTTTTGATATCAAGCATGCCTCAATGGAACAGGAAAATTATCTAATGAGCAACAACAATAGGTTTAAAAAAATGCGTCGAAATCCATGCAATAACTTTCACTATATCCTCTTGAGACAATCAAATCAAATCAAATCAAATCAAATCAAATCATTAATTTCTGATGAAATTCATCCGCACCCCTGTATCGCAATTATAATGAGCCTTCAAAATTGCTGAGATTCGGCCTCAAGTCTGTAGCTATCATTGAGATTTTCCCAGGGAAAAGACGTATTCTGTCACATAAAGTTCTTTTTTAATGGAAAGAAACTACATACTTGAGATAGAGGGACTAAACCAACAAACCACTCATATTTAATAGCTGTGAAACGCTTCAGAGTTCACCACCACGATTTCCTGCATCAACTCGTATATACACCTCATCATTTCATGCGTTCGGGACAGCGAGATTATCAGATTGCTATACATATTTCTAATAACTACAAGTGTTTGAAACCCATAGGCACTCTCCCCTACAATGACTTGCCAACTGCTGAATTTGCATTCCAGGGGACTCCTGTTCATGGGACTTCATGGTACAGCTTTGATGCAGAGTTCATTCACTGTGAGTTTGGTCCTAGGCTCCATACATCGTTAAAAGAATTAGTCTTCTTAGTCAAACATCGCTTTTTCTCAGATATATACTGCGCTTTTCAATATGTGAAGAAGTGTACTGCCGGACTACGGAAAATCACGCTTTGGAAAGTGAGGGTATACGCTGTACCTCTGGATGTACATGTATACAGGTACATTTAATTATGGCGACGCAAATGGCTGGCTAATTATACAACTTTGCAAAAACAGAAAAAGAAATCGTGACAAATATTACTCTGCTATCTCGATTTTTCGCCCTTGAAGTGGTCATCTGTTGTGGTTTCTGTCAACAATACGAATAATACATTTGGTGTTGCCATTCCTTTCTTATCGGCAATAAAAAGTAAACACAAACATAAAGACTATCTCATGAACTATCACATATATAGATGGTTCCAACAGAAGTCATTTGCTAAACATATGTTGCCGCATGACACATTGGAATGTGTGGTCTGTTCTCTATTCAGCAAAATCCAAACACCCAACTTATCACGTTACCTACAAATGCCACTTAATGACATATATGGAGTGCCTTCTGCAGATGAAATTATTCCTGCATTGCTCACAAAAGATCTATCGAAGGCTGCATGCATACCAGGACTATTATCAGACTTATATTCTTTTCAGCTACGCTCGGTATGTAAAATGTACGAGAAAGAAACCACAAATAAACGGGAATGTGTCCCACATTTAGTGAAATTCACCTCACCAATTGACTCTGCATATTATTACAATATGCTACAAGACGAGTTTTGTCTGATGCCAGAGCTATTTCAATTACCCAGGGGTGGTATTTTAGCTGAAAATATGGACTTGGGAAAAACTTTGATCTCCTTGGCTCTTGTGTGCTTGACCAAACATGAAATGTCTGTCATTCCACATGATATTCTTTGGAGAAAAAATGAAAGTGAGAATTCAGAATCCTTCATCAATAAACGTATAAAGTCTTTGGCTGAGATATCCCTCACATCTATTGCACAAAATTCATTGCCTTGGAAGTACTTTGTTACAGATCTACCACAATCAATTATTCATAAATTAGCTTCAAAACCTGGTGCTTTTTTTGTTTCGAAACAGCATATCCAGAACTATCTAGGACTTCAAGCCCGCACTTCTTCATTAAAGACTATTATGAAGAAACTTATATTGAGAAGTTCTACCCTAGTTGTAGTTCCAGAAAGTCTTCTTCATCAGTGTAATGACGAGGCAACAGAATACGTGGATGCTAGCTTTTTACGTAAGCTTTTCTTATCTGATAGATTCAAAACTCCTATGCATTATGAAAACGTGGATTATTTCCTGAAGCCAACTGAAGATCCAGTGGCTCTTACTGCGTATGACATTATTGTGATATCCGCATCTCTATTATCAAATTAATGTGGAGACCAGGAAACTGTATTCTTGAAAAGTTATTGGAAGCGGCTCATAATCGATGAAGGCCACTCCATGAGCTGGCGGTAATCCAATTTGAGCATAATTTGCATGCTTATGGATGCGAAAAGACGATGGGTGGTCAGTGGAACGCCAACTTCTGGCCTCACAAACTAAAATATTGATGAAGACACTCTTGTTTCTCCCTCAGAATGTCCGATGAAAAAAAAAGAAAGTACACAGTCAGAGGTAAGTTCAATGTGCGTGATGATTTGATGGAGCTTGGAAATATAGTGTCTAATTACTTCAAGATTGAACCGTTCTACACTCAGCCAAGTCTTTGGAACTCGTCAATCGCGAAGAACCTCACGAACTCAAATCAAATCACAACAAAACATAGCTTGCAAAACCTACTAGATTTACTAGTGATTCGACAAAAAAAATCACAGGTAGAAGCAGATTTGGTACTCCCGCAACTACATCACGAAACAGTTTTCTTGGAGCATTCTTATCAAAACAAGTTAGCAATCAATCTATTTACTTCGGTACTTGCTGTCAATGCAGTGTCTTCTGAGCGAGTAGGACTGGACTACATGTTTGACTCTTCTAATAGGTAAGAGTTACGAAAATTAGTGAGTAATTTGCAACTATCAACTTTCCACTGGACTGGTTTTCAGATGCTGGATTTGATTAGCTTAATCCACGTTGTACAAACTTGCTTAGAACAAAAAACAACTAACGGAGATCCATATTATAGATCAAAAGATCGCCTACTACTTCCATATTCATTTAACGCTGTCACATCGGCACTTAAAAATCCACGATGGAGAGCCGCTGCTTTGCTTCATGAAATGCAAATCTATGTCACAGATTTACCACAGCAATATGTTTCTAATTTTGCTATAGAAACAAGCAAGGATATTGGTATATTTGGCGCACCTCAGTTGCAAGCGGTACAAAAGTTCTTCTATAAAAATAGATTCATGCCCATTTCCGAAGAAGTCACACTACGTGCGATGTTGGGATTGGGAGAGGCCTCAAAAGTATTTTGGAAAGAATACCGTTTGCGCTTTTGAAAAAAGAAGGGAACACTTTCGATGTCCGAGGCTTCTACAGGCTATAAAGTCAAGAAAAACATAGATGCATCAAACAAAAACTCAAATAACTCTCTTATTGAGTGCATTCCTGAAAAAAATGCAAGTCAAGGGATCTCTGCTAGCAAATTCGGTAACTTACCAACCGATGAAAACTCAAGCTATTGTCTCGATCCGAAGAAAGCACACAATCTAGGAACATCATCTAGCAAATTATCTTACTTAGCCAGTAGACTAGTGAGTCATCAGAAGGACGGTATTAAATCAATTGTGTTTTTTGAATTTGATGAAAATGCCTTCTATCTTACCCAACTTTTAGACATATTGGGTATCAATTACATTCTATATGCCACATTCATTGGCACAGAACAGAGATCTAATAATTTAGATGAGTTTACCTTGCATAATACCAAAACCAAAGGGGGAGTTACGTTGATAATGGATTTGAAGTTGGCTTCACATGGTTTGACGGTTATTTCCGCAACAAGTGTTTATTTTATGAGCACAGTGTGGCAGAAGTCTATCGAGGCACAGGCAATAAAAAGAGCACATCGAATTGGCCAAACCATGGAAGTTTTAGTGAAAACCTTGGTTTTGCATGGCACTCTCGAGGAGGAAATTCATGGTCGGAGATCTGGAAGTGATGTTACTGCAATTGCCCTGGTTATCCAAGACGAAAATCCCCCTGATAACAAATATGTCATCGATGACACAGAAATGCAACATTTTGTCATGAGGCACGCGTTTCTTCCTATTGACAACACAGAGAAGGAATATGCGGGCTTTTCTGAAGTGGTAGACGAAAACATAGCAAGCGGCTACCGCTGTTTGCACAAATTCGATGAGCCTTCAGAGCATGAGGTTGCTCTTCCGTCACATTCATCAAAAGTGATCACCTCACAAGGACACACTCGCCGTTATTGGAAGATGCATTTGTTTAGCAAAAGCAATTTACAGATACTCAACGAGTCCAACCAAGGCACTACTGTTTTGAAGCAGCTCAACGTTGAGTTTGTTGAGGGCAGGCAACAGCATATCGGCACGCAAAAAGTTGCGGTATCAAAGGGCAAGCGTGTGAGATTCTAAAACTCACGCACGATGATATCACCATCCAAGGCGCAGCTAGCGAGAACTTTTTCGCTTGGATGGAAGTCTATGTCAACTGTTGCAGCCTCATGTCCTGTCATTTTGGCCACCATTCGCTGTGTGGCAGTGCTCCACATAGTAGCCAGATTATCATTTGAGCCCAGGCAAATGTACACGTTGTCTCGAGAAAACCTAGCACGAGACAAGAGCATTTGTGGCCCACCGATTGCCCCGTCGTATGCCTGGCCTTTTCTGGATACTTCTTGTGGCACATACAGCTTAGCATTAATAGTACACACGGACCCATCCATGTTCCGCAGAACTAGCATTGTTTCGTCGGAGCATAGAGCTAGTCCTGTGGCAGTCTCGGTAAATTCTTCGCAGCTCCACAATAGAGAACCTGAGCTTAAATCATACGCACGTACGCACGGGTCGATTCCCGCAACATAAGCGATTTTCCCATCGCTGCTCAAATCACACGCTAGTATGGGATAAGGTGTCTCGATTTTGTTCACTTCATATTTTTCTCGTTCATCCCAAGCTCGGATAGTCCCGTCATCACCCACACTGATACCAAAATGTTCGAGGCTGACACCACAATCATTGACAGTGAGTCCATGCCCTTTTCCTGTTTTGAGTTTTTGTCCTGTTTCTGCATCCCATATCGACACCGTTGAGTCCGCTGAAGTCGAGAATATTTTGTTCTGCAGCATCCAGCTGAGCGATGTGATCCCTTTTTTGTGGCCCTCTATCACACCGTAGTTAGGGACTTCGTTATCGAAGGTGGTAGGTAGATCCCAAAGTCGTATTGTACGGTCCATGCCAGCAGAAGCAATGTGTTGCCCATCAGGACTGAATTCTACCGAATAAACTGCACCCATATGACCGGAAAGAACAACAGCATTGTCGCATAAAACCGACTGTCTTGCTGCGACGTTTCCTGGTCTAGATATTAAGGACATTCTGGTTTATGTTTTTTATGATGGATGGTCATCGGTGAATTATTGATTACGTGGTGTATGGATCTTTTTGAATGCACATATTAGATAGATGCGTTGAGCACTAGGCGGCTGTATTCAACGATGCATGCATACCTTATAAATTTTTCAAAAAATTTATTAACCGGGGAATTACGTTCGTAATTATGCTAAGTAGTCAAATGTGTCACCCTCGCGGCGAGCTATATACTCTTTGTCAAGCAAGTATTCGATTGCCCTCTTAAGATCTATGAGCTTGGCTTTGAATCTGGAGTTGGCCTGGAGCAAAACCTCATTTACTAAGTCGTTATGCTTCATGGTTTTCCTTGCCTTCATGATGCGAACAATACTGGCAGTGAGATAGTTTTTTCTTGATTCGTCAATTTCTCGACTAGTCTCGTCTTCCTCTTGCTTCTGTTCAGTTCTTATGGTACTCACGAAATTTACCTTTAATTTCTTGGACTTGTACTCGTTGACAATAGTAAAGGTTGTTTGCGGCTCGCTCATATTTTGAGAAAGAGGTGGAGTCTGGTCCAATAATTTAAACTTGACAAATGGAGAAAGGTGGGCATCAAGCACATTTTGTGCAACACCCACAATTTCCTTGAGAGACAGGTATGTATGAGTGGCTTGATCATTAAATGCAAGAAGAATCATCAATTGTACATTTGAAACCGTGAAAATGAATGGAGGCTTTCCCTTTCTTGAGAGATTTGCTTTGACTTCTGTCTTGCCATGATTCCAAAGCCACTGCAAGTTTCTTCCGTTGTGTTTCTTGCTGTATTCTTGTTCCACAACATCAAGGATGCGCTTTAACTCTGGTGCTATTTTGAGACTATAATCTTCGTTGTGCAGAAAAGGCCACATGCTTTGGGCCAAAATTAATGGGCTAAAGACGCCGATAGATGTATCAGGGCCAATAATATCACGTACTCTTGTCTTCAAATCTTCTGAAGATTTCATATCTTGGAACATTTTTGTTATCTTTGAAGTGAATTCCAATGAATTACCCTCTTGTAATTTTTGTAAGATACCTTCTTCTAATTCATCAGATTTTGTATTGCTGTTAATCAATCTTTTGGCGAGCAAACGTCTGTAGTGGTTTTCGAATACATCTTTATCCTCGATGTATTTCAAAACAAGCACCAAGTTGTCTGCCGTCATGTTCTCAATATCAGCTTCTTTACCGGTGGCTTTCAAGAAGCCATCCGCATACTTTGCTAACAATTCAGGACTCTTGCTTGAAGCCTTGGGATTTGGTTTGGCAATCACATTCACATTGACAAAGTAGCGACACGCGCTGTCGAGTGCTTTGATGAACAAAGGATCTTTTTTGAAAGAGTTGAATACTACTTCGTTGAATTTTTCATAGATGCGTATCAATGTGTGGACGTAAGCTTTAGGGCTCACCGCTGATTGCATAGGTCTCTTCAGCGGTCTGTCTGTAGCGGCTTGAGCTTCTTGAGCCTCGGTGGTAGCCTTCAAATCTGCTATGACTTGTGCTGCCTCAGTCTTGATAAAAGATTCTAACTCATCAGACAACGCTTGCAATGTGCTGGGTACCTTGGCTAACAATTTATACATGCGCAGAATATGTTCAATTTCGTTTCTCTCCAATAATTTGATGAACTGATCATACATTTCCTGGGCGTGATTTTTAATCAACACGATGTGCATGGTCTCTAGCAAAGAACGCTTGCTGCGGTCCTCCAAGTAGTTGTTGGACCGCGAGATTTCTTCCGCCAACCTATTTTCGCACTTGACCATATAGTCAACCACACTGTTTTGTGATAAGAAAGTCTCGCTTTCCTGGCGATAATACTCAATGGTTTTCTCAATGAAATAGGATTCAAAACAGGTGGCGTAGACTACCATGTTCGGCTTCTTTAAGTCGTTCACATCGATTCCCAAGAATACCATAGACTTCACAGCCACAGAGATAATGTTCGTGTCAACAATCTCGTTATTTCTCTGCCGTTCGATTAAGTCAAAGACTTCGTCGCGGATGCGGTCCACATGTACGTCGAACATATGATGTTTCCACTGGATCAACGCCAACGTGTTGACATCAAATACATCTCTGCGCCCGTCGGAGCGCTCTTTTTGAACCCAGTACCTGTTCATGTAATCAAAGACATTGTTCAAGTACCCGGCACCGATGGTAAACCGTTTCCATTTGCGCACGTAGAACTCCAAGAACAGTTCACTAGGTTCCTCGCGCAACCCTTGGATGAAATTGATCAAGTACGCCTCTAATTTGTAGTAAATTTCTGCACCTGTCAACGAATAAGTAGACTTTTCTGCAAGTCCACGTGCCGAAAGAGCAATCGCTACTGAGGGGTTGCTTGTCCGAGATTTGTTGGTGCAGTAGTTGTATACGGCCGTGTAGCAGTTCATGTACATTTTAGAGGTTACTCCCTGGTCGCCCTGGGCCCCCAAGATAAATTCCAAGCCTGGCTCGATAAAGTTCCATGTCGCCTCGAGGTCTCCGGCTATCGGGAGTGTTTGTGGTGCGGACATAGTTGTTTTTTCCCGATTGGTTTCCCTTTGTGGCGGCTGCCGAAATCCGTTTATAGCCAGTACTTGGGATTAGTGGGAATAAATGCTTCTGATGCTAAGCAAGCTAGGGGATTGGACAATTCAGTTTAGTGTGCCCGAGATACCTAGAAATTGTATCTTCTTCCGCAAAGTCCCCGGTGAATCGTTGTGCTATCGTCAGATTCTTGGAAGTCTATCAAACAAAGAGTGAAGGATCAAGGAAGCAGGTTGCACAAACTTTTCGGGTGCAGTCTTTGGAAAACAGAATCAGACACTGAAGTTGTGAAATGTCAGATGAGGCGTGGGGCGTAGTGCCGATGTAGCCGCTACTTTCGCGAGTCGTGTCCAGGTATATACGACTTGGAGAGGATTTCCCCGGTGGTTATAAATCATCCAACTGTGCAGGTCTGGAACCCAGGGCAGTAAATGGCAAAGATAGTTACTACTTACTGCGAAATGCAGCGACGTGAAAGAAGCGTTAGAAAATGAATTAATATATGCCCGAAAAAAGCCCAATATCTTTTTTTTTGTGTTTGTGTATAGCACGGCGTTGACCCCATGGGACGTGGTGAGTATCGCACCCATGACTGCGATAGCCGTGAGACATGGTATTGCAGTAAGAACACCGAGAAATCGTCTACGACGATGGTGACACTCTTATATTGCGTAGGTGAGAAGAAAGAAAGGATGGGGAAGAGTTTGATGAAAAAGCTTGGCCAAGGCCAGGCCCAGGCCATATCTAGAAATGCATTTACATCCAATTTATGCCGGCATGCTTTGGGCAAAGCACTAAGCAGGCTAGTAAGGATCCGGCGGTTTCTATGAATTTTCTTTTTTGTTGATATTATTGTTGTTTTTGCAAGCGCATAGAGTCCATCAATCTTGCCGCGGTCCCACGCTGACTCTATCGACAACGCGGATGATAGATATGGTAAACGTCAAGACCCACAATGCGAGCACGAGAAGCAAGAACGAAGCCAACGCACGCTGGCGGCGGCATAAGGAGCTAACAGAAGGGTAGGCCACGCTACCGGAGATATTCTGCTGGGGTTTGCAGACCCATTGTTCGTCGTAAAGAGAGTTGAAGGTGAGCGACATGTTTGCGGACGAGCACATGATGAAGAGAAGATCCAACATAATGAGTTTCATTTTGCCCAATGGGTTACGAAGTCCCAAGGGCTTGCCGCAGTATTCGTCGTAAGCTATGTAGACGATGTAGACTATGGCAAAGCTCTGCACCACGATGGCGAAGATGGTGCTGGGCTGTTGCTCGACCTTGGACCCATCGTACTTGCGTTCCAGATACACGTAGATCGAGACAGCGAGCGCCAACGCACAGGCAGAGAACATCAAGATGGTGATGCGGAGGAGAAGCGGCAAGAACGGGTTCTGCACAAAGATGCGCCAGAGCGTGGGCATCAAGTCCTTGCGCTTTTCGTCCAGCATCCAGTAACCAGCCTTTGTTCGATGGCGCGGGCTGTCATCGGCCATCAAAGGCTTTTTGCGCAGGAAGATGCGGCGCCACATGGGGACGTTTGTGTTATCGGACAAGACCGGGTTGTCGTTTGACCCGAGCAATGCCGATCGTAGTCTTTCGTCGCCGCCCCACGGGGTCTCCCAGTCGGGGTTCGTGACGAGCGACTCGTGTTTCGATACAGTGTCTGTAGGTGCCTCCGTGGGCTGTTTGACGGCGACCAAGAGGTTTGCCCAGTTGTTGTTGAGCGACTTGATGAACGGGTCATGCATGAACGATGCGTATTCGTTGTCGCTGTGGTCCTTAGTGGTGGCCGCTTGAAGTGCGGGGGAAATCTCCGCCTGATCTGTGTTAACGTTGCTATTTTTGAGCTGTTCCTTGTAGTGGGCCAGAGCAAGCTTGTCGAGCACATAGTTCGGGACCGTTTTTGGGTACAACGAGTACGTCAGGAGCTGTATCTGTGCAAACGGGTTGGCGGCGCCGTGTCCACCGTGGCTGCTGAGCAGCTCGGAATGTAGTTTTTCGGCGTCAGCCATTGCCATTTCAGTGTCTTTGGGTCGGTGGTTTCAGGAGCCTATGAGGAGAAGGGCGTGGTGTGGTGGTGAGCCGAGGATCCAGTGGTTTACCAGTCGTTGCCAGGATTGTATGTATCTGCGGCGAGGTTTCGAAGGGGCGACACGGGACGAATCGTACCTTGTGTGACGGGAGTGGTCTTGGCAGCGTTTACTTTAGCCTGATGATCCGGAGCAAGCAGGTTGCTTGTGGAGTATGTCCAACAGGAGCAGAGAAAAAAAGGAGAACGGGAAATAGATAGTAGGGACTGATTGAAGATACCCGAGGCAGTTTTCTTTTTCTTTTTTTTTTCTTCCCTTTTATCAATTATTCCTTTTTTTTTCCCCTTCTTTATATTTTCTTCGTTTTTTTTTTGAAGGAGGAGTGGTCTTGCTCACAGTGGTGCTGGGTTTTGTGTAGAGCTAGCAAGAGCACTGCCCGCGCCAGGGCCAGGGCCTGTTTTGGTATTGGGTGTTTTGGGCGGGGTGCGGAATTTACGGGCGCGGGGCGCGCTGGGCTTCAAGACGTGAGAGTGCCTTCGCGGGTGTCTGAAAATAAAGCCTAGCAATGGGCAGACTTAGGTAAAACCGGGGGGGGGGAAACATAAAACGAGGGGGATGGGTACCTGGGATTTTTTTTCAATTTTTTTTTTTTTTTTGGAAATTTGTAGAAGTGGCCCCGATATGGCCGTCCTGGGTTGCCTCGGGCCGTGAGCTTAAGGTGTCAGCCCCATCTTAGTGCTGGGTCCGCGAATCGTGTGGCAATATTAGAACATGGCATATATGGGGCCAAGGCATGGGGCCAGGGCACAGGGCCAAGGCATGCATGAGGCCCTCGTAATCGTGGGCCGGCGGCCAGGCGCGCGCTCTTGATTCGTTTTGATTATTGCGGCGCGGGATTTGGCCACAGGCTCTGGTGAAGGGTCGACCATGCCTTGTGGTGGTTGCGCTCCCAACTCAGATTTGCCGCAAAAGGTCTCTCGAAGCTGGACCAAAATGCGCCCTATCTTTAGGGGCCTTGAGAGTACGGCTCTGTAGAACATCTAGTGTGAAGGTCTCCACACGGGTCATTATCACCAGGGTGCCCAATTCAGAGTGGATATGTTGCTGATGTAAATGTGGTGAGATCAACATGGTGAGATAAACGTGGTGAGATAGGTTTGGTGAAACAGGTTTGGTGAAACAGGTTTGGTGAAACAGATGTATTGACATAGATGTGCTGGTATAGGTATGCGAATACATGGCACTGGTTTATTGCACGGGTATATATTGGCATACAGGTATAGAGGCATGCTTTGTAGGATTGGGCAATAGCGAGCAATCTTGAGTCGCGCGCGATTCTGGACATGATCTCTAATATATACAGATTGGAACCAATATGGATATACATACGGCATCAAACATAGAGAAAATGCACTTGCATGCCCACTGACATCGACTTATGGAAACATGTATTGATTTGGTCATGTGCCGTGAGGTGTATTGGCATAGCTTAGAGGTCCCGACTGACGCAGAGTGATGTTGACTGATATATTTCAGATACGGATACTGATATCAACAGTTACACCGGTGCATAGAACCATACTGGGGCAGTTCTCTCCGAATTATTTTCTCCGAATCAACCTTGCTTGCTGAAAAGTCTTGCTAGGAAATATGGATACTAATACTCCCTGGTATGATGTATCCTCATCACTTTTGATAAATATAAATATACAGGCGTGCGGACGTAGAGTGACGTAGTGACGTAGTGATGCATACCATAAATATGGCCATAGACAGAAGAGCATACGCAGATGAAAAAACAAACAAACAAACAGCAACCGCACACGAGCACGCATAAGTATACCCACACAGCCATGTATAAATACATCGCTATTCCTACTTCCACATCACGCATGAATATTGGCACATGGAGAATTGGGTAATAGATGCAGCGCGCGCCCCGTGCCCTCAGTCGTCGTTCTGCAGATAGCGCACATACGTAGTATCATCGGTGACCAGTTCTTATCGCTCTGCCCAAGACGTCTACGGCATTTATCCTCACGCCAGATGTTCCTTCACAATGTACATAGAGCGCCTGCACGAGCCAGGCCCATGAGCGGGCTTTCATTGATGACATTTCCCTTACGCTGCGGCGCCCGCCAAGCATGGCTCTCTGGCTCTGCCCGCGTAGAACACGCTGGGCCCGATGGCGCCAGGCACAACGTCACCATATGCCCGGAAAACTCGGCCACAGCCGCCTCAGACGCCCGCACAGCGCCGTTGCTGGCCGTACTCGACCTTGACTCCATCTTCTTGCTCAGCATTCCCGTTACCACAGAGCGTTCGTTCATCTACTGCCACCATCACGCCGGGCTCTTGAACAAGACCCAGCGGGCCAATGTGTCATGGCCCGTGAAAATGGAACAGAAGCTCGTGGCCCTCGCAGCTAAGGCGTGGAATAAGTTGGCGTCGTCGGACGTGAGCATCAACAAAAAGATCGTGTCGTTCGTGCGGGTCTTGCTTGACTCGGTGCCGTATGACGAAAACTGCCTCCGTTCGTTCCCCAGCAAGAACACCATGGTGCGTGAAACCAGCGCATCGCAGGCACATGGGCTCCCACGGGCCATTCTTGGCGAAGAAATGGAGGCACGTAACGTGGCCATTGAGCACCTTAAGCGTATCCCGGTGTACCATGCTCGCATCCAGGAGCCCAGCATGCTCCTTGCGCAGATGCACCATTTCCGCACGGGCTTGGTCTCGCGCCACCGCAAATGGGCGGCACTTTGTGCCCTCGGAATACCCGTTTCCTTACCACTTGCGTTGGTCCCGTTGGCGCCAAACGTGCCGGGATTCTACTTGGCCTACCGACTCTACTGCCATCTCCAGGCATTGCGTGGCGCCAGCAATCTTGGATTCTTGCTTGGTGCCGAGAGTGCCATTGATGGTGCCGGTGGCGTTACCACAACCCCGGCTCATTTGACGTTCCAGCACCACGCGGGCTTAGACCCCTTGTTTGTGTCGATCCGACTTGATGCTCAAGGCCCCGAGCGAGTGTTACTCGATTCGGACATGGTTGATCAGATTGTGGAAACCACGGGCCTTGTGCAGATTAAGGACGACTTGCACAGGGCGGTCATGCAAGAGAACAAGCGGTTGCAGAGGGCAAGCAGGCCCAAGGACAGAATCGAGTCAGACTAATTTAGCGGTTGTGTATATTGGGCCAGTGGCCGGCCAGAGCCCAAGCGCGGGTTGGGTTGTCCCGTGACAAAAAGATGGACCGAGATATGAAAGAAAAGAAGTAAAAAAAAAAACAAAAACAAAAACAAAAAAAAGACAAAAATAAAGATAGAGACACTATTCTGTTGCATGTCAGGCCGTAACAATTTAGACCATTGGACGTACATTTGATGCCGTGTGGTGTATCAGGCTGCGGGAAAGACTCACTTGCCATAGGCCCACTACTATTAACAGGGTAATGCTGTTGTCGCGGGCCGGTAGAAACTAGGGCTATAAGAATTATTTCCGCGACTAGTGGCCTGGAACAACCGTGCTGCTTGTTCCAGGCCACTACTCATAGTAATAATAAAGCCCTAAGGTTGCATCAAAAATCTAGCATAGCATAGTAAAATAAAACAAAAAAAAGCACGAGCTTGCCAATACACTATCTCCTTCTATCTATATAAAAACGTGCCCATCCATATGCCTCAGTTCCAAATGCTATCCTAGAATCCACTAGGCTGCCCTGCTCTGCAGAGTGGACAATCGCTGGAGCCGCTTGCATCACGTGCGCGCACAAAAGCAGTCACGCATCACTGGAGGTGTTTTTGCCTCTACACGCTAGCAATCACATATATAGAGCGCGCGGGCGCGTAAACGTTTCCTTTTTTTTTTATCCATCACATTTATCTACTATGAGAAATAAGTGGAGAAAGAAGAGAGTTAGAAGACTTAAGAGAAAGAGACGGAAGGTCAGAGCTAGATCTAAGTAATCGGACACTACGATCGCCTTCTAGCCGGGGCTCCCACTGACGCCGCCTAGGAGTCATATCCCGACGACGTCTCGGAGAGTGCCTCCTCCGTCCGTATATATATATATCAAATACATGCCCTTGGTATACAAAAAAAGACAAACAACAAAAACAACAAAGAAAACCCTGTAGATCTCTGGTCGGCAAAGCTCTGTTTTACGTGTACTCGTAAGACCCGTTTTCGGTCATGGCCATCAATGCGGGTGCTGGGTCTGGTCTTCCGATGAATGCTTGGTAGTCCATGAATCCCAACGAGGCCTGATCCAAAGTTGGCGGGGTCGCGGTTAGATACATTTGTGTGTTGGGCCGCTGTCACGGGCTTCACCCCGGCTTGTCACATGGAAAACTCCTGCTAAATCGAAAATCACTATTTGGCAGCGGACGACTGGAATATACGACCCGTCAAAAAGACTATGGCTCCATGATCCTGGAGCCGCGTGGCCTAACAATGTTTTATCGCCCCGTCACGTGATCAGCGTCGTGCAGGCCTACAATGCGGCGTCTTACGTTTGGGTGCAAAACCCTCTCACTAAACATCATGGACTTCAACAACGCCAAGGACATTCTGCCATCGAAGCCGGTAGATTTGCCACGAAGCCTGATCGCACAGACTATTCCAAGCGTTGTTTCCGTGGCCGGTGTCAACTCTGTGTCTATCGCGGACCATGATGCCACATCCACAGATGTAGAGCCTGGCCCCGATAGCGTATCTCTACCTGCCAATACCAGCAGTAAACTCGCAACCAATAACGACAGCGGCAGCTACGGCGGATGGAATGTGCACATGGAGCCCTTCCGGTCTATGCGGGAACTTGCTCCTGCGAAAAAGCGGCTTCGTACTGACGGCTTTGTCACCCGCGAGTCGGGCCCGTTTGGATTAGCAGCTGCTCGGAACGCAAGGGACATGTTTACACAGAGCACAAACCCCAAATCTAATACAGTATCGATGGAGCTCATCCACGGGTTCTTCACGCTTCCGTTGAACACGGCACTATCGAACATCACTGCAGTCAAGTACACGCCCCACCGAAGCATGGACGCTTCGCCAGTTCTAATCGCTGATCTCGAGCTCTCCAGAAACACCCATGCAATGGTGTCAGGTGGCAGCCACGCCGCTTCAGGTTCGCCTGGTCTGGTAACACTCATACATACGCCCGATCCGTGTGCCGGGCTTTCCTGTGGGCCACACGTGCCACCCCAGCCAGCAGGCTCTTACCGTCCACCGCGGAAGAACACCCCGGCAATTTTTCATGACCAGTTCACCCAGTTCATGGAGGACCGCATGGCCATGTTCCAGCCGTCTGTTTCACAGAACAACGTCGAGCAGTCGCTCAACTTGAGCCATCCGTACCAACAGCCAGACGAGCCTGAAACCACGCATTTGCGAAGCTGGTTCACGCTTAACCCGCACCGAGATACCACGATTCGAGACTCTCCTCAGAACGAGTTTGCGCCGGATTCTGCCAATTCTCTAGGCTCTGCTGCTCCGGTCAATAATAGCACCAGTTCTTTTTTGCCTAGGGGAATGCAGGGCCCTTGTTCGGCGGAACCAGCCTGTTCGTCGATGGTGTATACCCCAAGGGCGGTGCCATTTGCTGACGTGAAGGGGAATCCGCTCTCGTCAATTCCATCCCAATGCATGTGTCTCTGGTGGCCATTCTAGGCCCCGGCGCATGTTCTTTGTCGGTCAGGGAAAAAGATAGAAAGGAAAGAGGAGCGGAGAGGGGAAGGGGATGACTAACCATGATTACGTTACATTCATGTCACTTATAAAATGTAGTTTGTTAGGAATTAAAACATCTAATAACCTTTTAGTCTTATCTTTGTTGCCAGAGGTTCAGCTTAGTTTACTCGGAGGCCTCTGCAAAACGTTCGGTAATCTTGCTCAACAAGTCCTTGAATCCTTTACGACCAGCCTCTTCACCTTCCAGTGGCTCGACGAACTTGGCGCTCGAAACAGCGTGCTTCACATCACTAGTAGCCTCGGCCAATTTCGACCAGATAGCGCCATTGGAGATGGCTTTCTGGGCCTCGTCGTGATACAACACAAAGGCGCGCATCATATCGTAGGTCTTCCAAATTGGACAGAATTGATCGTAGGTCGAATAACCATTTTGTTGCAAGAAGTCCTCCTTAATCAACGTAGCCACGTCTAACACAATTTTGTCGGAGTCCGACAATGCCGACTTTCCTACTAATTGCACAACTTGCTCCAACTCTTCGGCATTCGTCAAAATCTCCTTGATTTTGGTTCTCAAAGTAGCAAAGTCAGAGTAATTCTTATCGTAGTAGTTCGCCAACACATTTGTGTACTTGGAGTACGAGATCGCCGTGTTGACCGATGGGAAGTGCTTACGCTGGGCTAACTTCTTGTCCAAACCCCAGAAAACCTGAGTGATACCCAAAGTGGACGTGGTCACAGGGTCAGAGAAATCACCACCGGCCGGTGAGACAGCCGCGACAATAGAGACAGAGCCAACTCTGTCTGGGGATCCCAAAGCAGTAGCTTTACCCGCACGCTCATAGAACGAAGCCAACTTGGCACCCAAATACGCAGGAAAACCCTGGTCAGCAGGCATTTCTCCTAAACGACCCGAAATTTCTCTCAAAGCTTCCGCCCAACGGGAAGAAGAGTCTGCAATCATAGACACATGCTTACCTTGATCACGGAAATATTCAGCAATAGTAATACCAGTGTAAATCGAAGCCTCTCTAGCAGCAACAGGCATGTTAGAGGTGTTGGCAACTAAAGTAGTACGCTTCATAATTGGCTCCTTGCGGCCTGAAATTTCAGTGTAAAGTTCTGGGAACTCCATCAATACCTCGGACATTTCGTTACCACGCTCACCACAGTTGTGTACAAGAGCACAGTTGGCCAACAAGAACTGATGATCAGAATCATTCTCAAGAGTGATACCGTAGTAATCATCGATCGTTGTCTTCGTAATGTCAAAAGAGTAGGCTTCTGGAAAACGCTCAATAGTCGAAGAGGAAAAGTCATTCTTGGACAATGAAGCGCACTTGCAGAGAATACCAGTCAAAGCATTTCCGCTTAACGAAACGGCGCACTCCTCGTCAAGTACGAATGCGCGCACACCAAGAGAGCGTGAAGTCTTGACAAGGCCTTCGCGAACCCTTGAGTTGGCTGTCTTGATAACTGCACTGAAAGCACCCGTTTCCTTGCTTTGAGACACGCTTCCCTGAGAGTCAATAAGACCAGCGATGAAGTTCTCACGAACCGAGATAGTCTCGGTCGCCAAGCTATTTGGAATAGACTTTACAGATTCTGCGATCTTATAGGCCTTAACCAATTCCCAGAAGATGTTCTGGTCTTCCAAAGTTTGATGGGCACCTTTGCTGGAGAAGTTCTCACCACGAATCATGACAGAAATCTCACCACTATTGGTTTCCCTGTTTTCACCAGGAGTAGCCGCAGGACTTCTAGAGGAGATAGGGCACGAGAAGTAATCAGAAGCACCATCGTCAATGATGATGTTCTCACGTCCAGCTGGAGACATTGGCGCATTTACGCGAGCTCTCTTTTGACTCTGAGAACATTCGACCGATAATCCATGCTTTTCTCCGTAAGCTTCTATGCGACCAAGAAGTTCGGCATCAGAAGAATCGATTGAAATGCACGAAGCATCAGAGCGGCCACTACCCGTCCACAAGCCGAGCAAGTAAGACATTTCATTGACTGCATTGACATTTCCACCGTATTTTTGAACAAGCGGAGCGAGAGTTGGAGTTTCGACTAAAACTGGGTTAATGAGTTGCAAAGTTGATTCGCGAACATTGCCGCTCAACAATGACACATCTCTAGCTTCAATAGTCCAATGTAAGTCTTCTTTCGAGAGTGATTGAACGAACGCTTGGGCTGCCAATGGGTCTTCGAAGGAGGTTGTTGTTTCTTGCACCATATTAATGGAACGTCCATCGGCAGATGTGGCCTGAGCCAAGGAAAAGTGTGACACCAAGGAGCAATCGTTGACGTCTTGAGAAACCAGGATATTTTGGGGAGTAACAACGACAAGCACGTGGCTGGAGTTGCAAGTGTACTTAATGTTTCCATGCACCGAGTTGGTGTTGTTCTGAACCACCTGGTACATCTGGTCATTGCCTCTTGGTAAAGCGACGACCAATCTTGGCTGACCATCCTTACCCAAGACCTGGTCGCCGACCTCGATAGATTCAATAGGCTTCTCTATACCATCCGACATGAGGACTTCAGTTCCCTTTGCGAAGCAGCCAACATAAGTGATGATGTCTGAGTTGGAGAACTTGGATAAGGCTTGAGAAATGACTGTCTTTCCGCAACCGAAGGCACCCGGAATACAGGTGGTACCACCTTGCACACAAGGGAACAAGGAGTCCAAGACACGCTGGCCAGTCAACAAGGGGTAGTCAGCGGTCAATCTCTCCGCGACGGGTCTGGGAACTCTGACAGGCCAGGTGTGCATCATAGAATAGGAGTGCTTCTTGCCGTCGAATTCGACCTCCAAAATAGTGTCCTCAACTTGGTAGGAGCCCTTTTCAGCAATGGAGGTGATGGTACCCCTGGCGCGAGGAGGCAACAAGATCTTATGGTCGTCCAACAAGGAGTTCTCATATATGGAGCCGAAGATGTCGCCGCCGGTGATGTGGTCACCGACTTTCAAAGATGAAGGGTTAAAGTCGTACAGAATTTCTCTGTTCAAACAGGGCACATCAATACCCCTAGGGATATAGATGGACTCGGATGTCTCTCTGATGGCTTTCAAGGGTCTTTGGATGCCGTCGTAGATGTTTTCCATCAAGCCCGGTCCCAATTCTACAGACAACGGTTTGCCTGTTCTCAAGACAGGGTCACCGACGGTGACGCCGGCGGTTTCCTCGTAGACCTGGATGGTTGCCTTATCGCCATTGATACGAATGACCTCGCCAACCAAGTTTGCGTGGCCAACCTTGACCAACTCGTACATGGCACATCCAATCATATTTTCGGCGACGACCACGGGCCCCGACACGGAAAAAATCTGCCCGTAGTTGGACTCCTCGATGTCGTCCAAGGAGAGACGCTTAATTTCTTTGCGGGCATTATCTAAAGCGCCAGCCTGGAGAGAAACTGTTAGTACGTGCAAAGTGGGAGAAGGAAAGAAAGAGAGAAAGATAGATAGATAAAAATACAAGACTCGAGAGAGAGAGCTTGTTGGGCAAGCGAATTGCTTGTCACGTTCAGGAGGAAGAGCCTGCTGTTGAACATACCATCTTGAATTGATTGATAAAACGATGGTCGCTGCGCCAGGGGGCGGGCGGCGCTTTATCGTTGAGATTGGCACGAGATAGTCGTGCGCGAACCACAATATCTTGTGGGAAGGTGCAGGTGTCTGCGGCCCCAACGCGCGGGCTGCTGGGGTTCTACGATGATTGGCCAGCATGGGGGGGCACAACAGGGAGGCCCTGCGAATTGGTAACTTGCGATGGAACCGGTATGAGACCGCGGGCCTGGTAAGGGTCGATATGGAGATATAGAGATATAGAGATATGGAGATATAGAGATTAGGGTCTGCTAGGCGGGGGTTTGGGATAGGGCAAGGGTTGGGCAGGGCAAGACCGGGTCCAATGCCCGCTTCCGAGAAGTTTTGGGCCTGCTGATTTTTCCATTGTTCTGGGTGAGGCCGGCCCGCGTTGTGCAGTAAGGCGGCGGGCGCGGCGCGGCTCCATTTGTGGTGGGGCCAGGTGCCCGATCGCCACGGCAGACACAAAGGGCGCGCGCAAGCACTCGAACTGGCACGGGAGAGTCGTATCTTTTTGGAATGGAGAATATGAAATCCATTTCTACAACGCGGAAAGGAGTGATTTGTTTTTTTTTTCTTTTTTGGAACTGTCTGAGTTACATTTGTTGAAGTTCTTGATTGCCACATGTATTCATGTAAGGCACGTCCGGGGAATATGTTTGGATGTTCGTCATTTGGTGTGCGTGCGAGAGTGGTGTATTCGACACCGTCTGTCTGCTGATAAGATCTGTGCGCAGGGATCCTGGCGCGGGCAACCATCTAGCACCAGCGTCAGGGGAACAGCAACCTCCATGCGAGATAGAAAGAAAGTCAGGCAATGTCCTTGAGGCAACGAAACCAGGGCCATGTCTATAACGATCAATGAAGCCAGGTCTTTGCTCAGTAAAAACAAAGTAAAAACAAAGTGAAACAAAAAAAACAAAAAAAAAAACAAAAAACAAAACACAAAAAAACAACCCAAGGATTTATAGTAGGGCTCGAAAGAAATCCAGCCAAAATTAGACTAATCGAGCAGTGCCTTCCCGGCCCAGTCGCCAGGGCCAGTCGCCAGGGCCAGTCGCCAGGGCCAGTCGCCAGGGCCTCACAATTTCGCACCCAACTTACGGGCGCGGTCGCGCGCAATCTCGCACATGGCGTCGATCGCATGCTGGCACTCCAGCACCACGTCCGCGCGCGCGATCCGGGCTTCCATGTCTCGCATGATTTCGTCCCGCAGCCGCCCGTTCACAAAGACCACGTACCGGAGCCCCGGAAACACCTGCTCGTAACGCTCGTTAAGCCGTGCAAGGCGCGCGGCCTCTTCGGCGGTGCCGGCAAGCGAGCGCTGCTCCGAGGCCGAGTGCACCGAGAGCTTGTCTTTGGACGGCCCGAGGCGCGGGTGCGCCAGCACAATGCGCGCCACAGCGGGCGCAACGGGCGGCGCCGGG
Organism: Metschnikowia krissii; assembly: GCA_030561945.1. Classification (NCBI taxonomy): domain Eukaryota; kingdom Fungi; phylum Ascomycota; class Pichiomycetes; order Serinales; family Metschnikowiaceae; genus Metschnikowia; species Metschnikowia krissii. Next base: position 10,370 of record JAKTYP010000079.1, on the reverse strand, counting down.
CCTTGTTGCTGTAAGTACGCTGCGAGGAACAGCCGCACCAGCTCTAGAAAGGCCCCGTAGCTAGCGTGCGCTTGCGCCATCACGCTACTGGTGAGGAGCCCGGCAAGTGTGCTGCACGGCTCGAAGAGGTGGTCCAAGAGCTCGACCTTTTGTGCTTCTGAGAGCAGCGGTATCTGTGTAGGCGCCGGCAATGTGTACATCTGGACAAGAGTTTTGTAGTGGCGGGTTTTGTAGTGGCGGGTTTTGTAGGTCCTGGGAGGATGGGGCGGGCCGGGGTCTTTATTTACCTGGGGCTGCCTGATAAGCGCGCGCGGTGGTCGGCATTCTCCGGCGTGCGGCCGCACTGATCACCAGCCTAAATAAATGGGCTGCATGGGACGTATGGCACATAATGAAATGATGGGGACATTATGGGTGCTTGCTACATGTTTGACAGATACAATGGATAGAATATGTGTGCAGAGTGTGTGATCGAAATGATAGATTTGATTGATCGGAAAGATATGACTTTTTATAATATATGCATGGGAGTTGCATGCTAGAGGTACGATACAATTTGTGACAGATTTGTGATAAATTAAAAGGAATACGTGGACATGATACATGGTAGATTTTTGGTAGATGTTTGGTAGATGTTTGGTAGATGTTTGGTAGATGTTTGGTATTTGCGTCACATTATATGAGGGTCATGGTAGATTCGCCACAACGTATACAGTAAAGTAGCATATGTTTTCGGCGTATATATTATTATGGATATAGGATTCTCCCTCTAGAGATTAGGTATGCGACCGGATCTACCACATATGAATCTAGACCCCTTTGGCTCCCCGACCAACACCCACGTTTTTCACGCAGAACAGCCTTATTCCTTGTATTGCTTATCAGTAAAGCCCACATACGTCTTAGTGATTACTTGTGCTCAAACAATCAATATTGCCTTTTGAAGTGGCCGTTCAAAGCGTGTCCCATGGAATGAATGATGCATGGCCTGCAATATTCTTACTTGTCATGCATGGCGCTCATCAGGTCTCATCATTCAGAGAGAAAATATGGTGACGTGTACGTTGCCTCTTTAAGTTTCATACATAACGGGAACACATGGCATGAATGAAAAGAGCCCAGTCGTAAGCCATGTCACCATTGGGAGTTTAAAGCAGCGAGACCTTCATGTACATAAATGCCAGATGCCTATTTCAGCACCGCCTCCGAAAGACGCTGGTGGTGTCTTTGAATGTGGACGCTGATAGTACACGTGTGCGAGCAGAGACTCAAAGAATACAGACGGAAGACATCACGAGTAGAGGAGAGACGCCCAGTAAATAACAACAACAACAAGAACAACAACAACAAAAAAAACGAGAAAAAGCAAATTAGACCTGAAGGTCCTGTGGCATTCTAAAGCTTTCCTTATACTTATACTTACACTAACTCGGGGATACCATGGACCAGGGTTGTCCGTCTGGTCTACATCAAGTTCAGGCCATGCGATCCACTCACGCTTTCCACCAACACACAACAGACACCGGTGCGGCCCCGGCAGAATGCTGTGCGCAAGCGAGCCGAAGCTAATTGTAGCCACAGCACACGGTCGCCCGTGCGCCTGTGCGCCCATGTTTTGGAGCAAGAAGAAGCACTACGGGAGCCGAGAAAGCCATTGAATATGTCCATTCCTATATAACGCCGGCATGCAATACGGACAACAAGGTAAGCTAAGTGAAGTGCTGTTGCTCACGCAAGCGGAGTGCATCTTTCTTGGACTCGCCGTTGCCTTGCTGGGCGATCAAAGGATGTCTCCAGCCCTTGACATAGGTGAACAAGACATCGGCCAAGTGGTCCAAGTCGGTGATGCCCAAGTCGGCGAAGGTCTTGGCGGCCGGGTCGATGGTCTGGTGGATCAAGTGTCTTTGGATCTGATCAGGGTTGGTCTCCTTCCAGTAGAGAAGCTGCTTGGCTTGGGCAACGAGGCGGGCCAATTCGAGCGGGATCTTATAGTCCGCGAAGCTGTAGGAGAAGGGCCCGACCTGGGAGTAGTCCTGGGTAATGCCGTGAACCATTTTGCGGATCTCCAAGAAGGACAACTTCTCAGGTCCATAGAGCTCGTACGTGTGGCCGGTGGTGCTGTCGTCATAGCCGATTTTCTCCAACGCCTTGGCGACGTCGAGCACATGCACGGGGTAGATCTCCTTGGCGTTACGGTTAGGGGTCCACATTTTCAACTTGGGTCCCAAGTAGTTAAGCAAGGAGTCCTCGCGGCCATACATAGGTGCGGGCCGCACGATGGTGGTGTCGGGCAAGAGGTCGCGCACCACCTGCTCGGCAATGCCCTTGGTAGCGTAGTAGATGGACTCTGAGCGTGGGTCAGCGTTGTACGAGGACACATACACGTAGCGCGGAGTGCCTGCGTCACGAACTGCCCGCGTGATGCGCTCGGAAATTCCCACGTTGACGTCGGCCATGGTGAAGTTCTTGGTCCAGTAGTCAGCGCCGATGCAGTTAAAGACAATGTCCGAGTGCGCGACCAGCTCCTCGATCAGGCGCACGTTGCGCGCATCAAACTCGACGAAGTTCACGACGCCCAAGTCGCCCGTGACTTTCAAGAAGCGCTTTTTCATGTCGTCGCGAAACGGCACCACCACATTGGTGCCATGGCGCGCCAACTTCAGGGTCACGTAGCGCCCGAGAAAGCCCAGCGCACCAAACACAGTGGCCGTGTAGCCGGTCCGTGACAGGCGGCCGCCGGGTCCCACACTGACGTTCACTTTGCCGGCGCGGGTGATGTTGATGTCGGAATCTAACACCGACGTATAGAGAGGTCTGCCGCCGCGGGCAAGCGCGCGAGGGGCCGTGGTTCTCAACATAGCAGAGAGAGTGGGGGGGGAGTAGAGCGTGTGTTTTGCTGCGGCCCTTGGGTGTTTTGCTGCGGCCCTTGGGTGTTTCAAGGGTGTAGCGGAAGGTGTTCTGAAGGGGAGGGGTTGGTGATGGTAGAGCGACGTTGTTAATGATGGAAGATGGCACCTGGGTCTTTCACACAGGCCTGCGAACTCGGTGCGCGCTGGTTGGCTGGTTCCCGTTGGCTCTGCGACTGGTGTCGCGCTGGGCCTTTAGTTCCTAGAGTCCTGGCGCACGCATTTTCATTTTCTCGCAAGACCGCGAGGATATTTATTGGGACAATGAGTAGGACGTTTTCTTATTAGATTTTTATTCTTCATCTTTTTTTCCTTTTCCTTTTCCTTATTCTTTTTTTTTCTATATTTTCTCTATATTTTTTCTAGGGGTGGGGGTGGTCTATTCCCGAGACTTTGTTGTGGGAGTTTCGCCCATGGTTCCTGGGCAGCAGCTGCGGGATTCGGGGGCCAGGGCCTACGCTTAGACTGCTGGCGCTATTATCGTACTGGGGGAAGTGCCATAATCTGGTGCCCCAGTACATCCTGCGCTGCGCGCAGCGAGTTCCGTGCTGTGAGGACGAGGTGTGCGGCCATATCTTTGTATAATTTGATATGGGGGTGGGCTAGGTGAAGAAGCGTCATGGATATTTTGTCGAATCCTTCAGACAGGACCCCGACATACGCTTTCGATCAACTTCTGGGATAGGTCCTGGTGTTTTTATATACCCTTGTTTGCTCAAATTGCTCTGTGCTTGCGCACACATGCTTATAGCATAGGCTCATCTATTGACTTGTGGTGGTCAAAAGTAGGTGCACTCAGTATATATGTATATATATATATATATATATATTTATATATATGTACATGCAAAATGCAACGGTCATATTTGATGCATATAGATAAAAGCATTAGACCTTGCGCCCAGACCGCCGACTTGGCCGACTTACTGCTAGATTTGCCAACTCGGCATCTCGGTCTAGTGGCTCTGTTTCTTTCTCCTGCTCCTCCCAGTGTCGCTGCGGCTGTTTTCTGTGAATGGATGCATTGGTATAACTGCTCATCCCCGGGACTCTAACATTTTGCTCAGATATAACTTCTCCTCTTCCGTCGCCAAATACGCCGTTTCCATTCCTCATGTTCCATCATTGGGTATCGCCGTATATGTCTCTTCACCTCTATGTATAGTGCGGGTTGCTGCTTCTGGGCTCGTTTTAATAATGACCCCGGGTGTATATGCGGATACCTTGCGGGAACTTTGTCTTGGGGCCAATGCTGAACAGTTCTCCAGCATACTTGTTGCACGGCTCCAAAAAGCACTTGGCGGGGTGTTTCTGCCATATGAATCAGATCTATATACCATGAGTCGTATACCATTAAGAAAAGGGCATTCTGCTCCAAGTCGTGTGTTCCTATCACAAGCACTTCGCTTTTAGCATATCCTCATATACATGGCCATATCAATTCAGCTATATCACCTTTCACGATATACTAGCCGTGTCCGTGCTTTTTGCGTGTCAGCTCTGGCAGCTCATATCTTTTCTACTCATTAACGCTTGATGTTTAGGTTGTTTATGCAAGCCTAGAATAGAACTCTTGTAAAAAGACTCTTGTATTAGACTATAGCGTGACTATTTGAACGGGTGGGGAGCCTAATTCACAACACTATGTCTTTTCTTTTTTTTTTTTAATTTCGAAATTGCCGAAAATAACCGGAACAATTCAGCCTGAGCTGGCTCTGGGTTGATAATTAATGTTGGCGTGATATTATAGAGAATGCTCTTGTATCAACTTCTTATCTTGGATAAACTGCACGAGCTTTCTAAGATAACAGTCTCGTACTGAACAAGATTACTCCCCGAAATGTGTTTTGTGGAGCTTTCCAATAATCCGAGACCTGTTGTTACATGTCAAACATACTGTCAAAAGTTTATTGTAAATAAATTACCTGAAATAAACCCCAGAAAACGAACCGTGGAGCGTGCCTGGTTATATTTCATTTTTCGGACGAAAAGACATGAGTATCAATAAGGAATCAACTAGAAAAATTCACCTGGTGCAAGATACACTTGAATCTGTGGAATTGGACTTCATTGAGAAATATACTTCAGTACTGTAATGTGATCTTCACAGGTTTGGACGTTGTTTGGTTTGAAAGTATATATCTTACATTACCATGATGAATTAATGATTTTGAAGTGAACGTATGTTGGGGTGCTTTCATGTTTACAAAAAAAAACATCAGTGAGTATCTGGACTCCATTCTGAAAAGACCTTTTGATTTTTCCCTGAGCTCTGATACCCCATGATCCTTCCGCAGCTTAGCTGACAACTGTATGGGAACTGAACTGTTCGGAACTATAATTTATCTTGTTTGTTTTATGTATTGGGTAGGTCATTATCATTTTTCAGAAGAAATTTATATTTGCTCAAACATAACATCGACATGAACTTTCGAAAATTAACATACAAGACGCATTGCCAAAGCTTTCAGAGACATCTAGTCTTGGTCAACCACGATTATTGAGTTTCTTTCAGTTATTGCAGACATTGTTGCAAATGATTATCTGAGAGAAGGTCCGAAGTATATTAACGAATGGAATACGACTGTTGTTTCGTCTATTCCTATGGTTGATCAATGCGTACACCATATGCAAAAGCTATAACCACCATTGAGAAAGAAAACTGTTTCATGAATTAAAACCACATTTTACTAGATCATACATAATTCAAGGCTAAACTAATCGTACATGCATCAATGTCCCGCAAAGGTATGATCAGAAAGACGAATCTGCCACAAGTTTTTTAATCGGCCGTCTTATTGATCTATTTATACCAAGGGATTCTGGTAAGTGTTGATGGAATCACAAACTTGAGTCGGGGCGTCAACTGTAAGATATTCTGACGAATGGGCTTTCAATACCAAGCATAAAGGGACAGGTCTCAGTACCGGAAAATTGCGTTGAAGGCATTGAAACGCATATTTAGCGAGCTTGCCGTTTCATTTTCAAACCAGGAGGAGAGTAGACTCGAACTAAATCGACACATAATCGCCCAAGGAGATCATTTATTACCTTCTATGAGAAGAAATAATACATTAATATGAAGAAAGAGAGAAGAGGATGTGAATTGCGGTAACAAGAAGAATGCCAATCGTGAAAGGGATCATAAGAAGTAGTCCGGGGTCTTCCGGGTCACCGTTGGCTCGCCTGGACGCACAGATGGATCGTACTGCAAGAACTGTCTCTGGTGATTCTCGTCAACCTCCATGATTGCAGCCTGGTTGCCGCATCTGTAACAGTAGTTGGGAGCACTGAAGATGGTGACCACGCTCTCTTGGTGCAGCCACGAGTAGCCCTCCATGACCAACTGGTGTGCGCGGGCAATAAGGCTCAAGTCGTTGGTGTGGTTGAACTGCTCGGAGATATCCTGGCCAAAAGTGAAACCAGCTCCTCTTGGAGAGATACCCCAGCCTCCACGGTCGTCCGGATCGGACCATAACAAGTCGCACATGGGCCCCTCGTGCGGGACCTCCTGGATGCGGTTCAACTCGCGCACCTGATCAATGGTCTCGATCATGGGCGACAAGCCACCATGCAAACAGAAAACCTTGTTGTCGACGAGCGCGGTGATGGGGAAGTAGTCAAACAAGTCCGTGAACAACTTCCACACTGCCGCGGATCCATACTTGCGCAAGCACTCGTCGTAGAAGCCGTAGACCTGCGTGATCTGGCGCGACTCGTGGTTGCCGCGCAAGATGGTGATTCGGTTCGGGTAGCGTACCTTCATGCAGACCAAGTACAGCACGGTTTCGACGGAGTAGTAGCCGCGGTCGACATAGTCGCCCATAAACAAATAGTTTGTGTCTGGGCACGGCCCGCCGATCTTGAACAATTCCATCAAGTCGTGGAACTGACCGTGCACGTCGCCACAGATCGTGACGGGTACCTGTACGGGCTGTACATTCTCTTCGAACTGCAACACATCGATGGCCATTTCGCATAAGCGCTTGACATCCGTCTCAGACAACGGCTCGCACTGGGTCAATTTTTCGATCCACTGGTCCAACTGATTGATCGACGACACACTGGTGTCATCTTTTTTTAGCGCCACGCTCTTCGTGGGCTGCACGTCCTCGACGGCGTCCTCCATAGGCACGTCTGTGTCCAAGTCCATTGTTGGTATTAGGGAGGAGTGGTCCGCTGGTTGCGTGGTGTGCGATGTAGGGTGACAGCGAACAGAAAACAGGCGTCCTCAAGCCAGACGGCCTCTTTTTCCTTCTTTTTTTTTCCTTCGACGGAGGATGGCACGTGTTCTTCTCGGGCCGTCAGTTTCTATGTGGTAGCGTGCGGCGCCAAGAAGAGAAGTCTAGATTGCTGTCTTTGAATGTGTGGGAAACAGTTGCCGGAAGCAAGTTTCGACGAGTCAGCAAGCACGGATTAAGAGGGAGGACGGTGTGGGGGCGACGAGTCCTGCGTGTCTTTGTCTATGCGTGTATGTAAGCGTGGGCGTATGTGTTTGTAGATCTGTGTGATTGTTGCGAAATCTGGCTTCGTGGGACAACTGCGTGTTGTGGCGTGTCCGATTTCGTGGACGTATTCAAGAAAGGAGCGGGTTAAGAATAGGCGTTGGAGGTGCTCGCTTTTTTTTCTCTCCTCTGGCTCTCCTCCACTCGTCGACAAGCGGCGCGAGTTGCGGGAGGTACGGATGCTTACGTGGTCGCGCGGGACCACTGGGCCAAATCCTTTATGACGTACTGTGATTGCGCTTGGCGCAGGGCCAAACCTTAACGTGGGCTTGGGCCGCTGCGCTTAGACGAAGCCACGAGTTGACGTTGTTTCTTAATTGGAGATGTTAAAAAAAAACCAGAAGAAAAAACAAAAAAAGAAAGAAATGATTGGACTTTGATTCTCGTAAAGTAGTGTCGAGTCCATGACAGAGGTGGCTAGCAGATGTATAGGGCACCTTTACCTGGAACTTCTTGTCCGCGATCAGGCCACTAATTAATGCCACGATGCGGCGGCCTGCGGTCCGTTATCCGGGGTCGAAGGAACCAGGAGTATCGTGGAATCTGGTTGGTTTGGGATTCTTTTTTTTTTTTCTTTTCCTTTTCTCCCCTTTCCTGTTTCTCTTCTTTTTTTTTTTGTTCCTTCACTCTCTCCTCTTTTTACTTTTCCTTCTCTTTCCTTTCGTTCTCTCTGTCAGTCTGTTTTGTTACTCGCGGGTTTCTTTGTTTGTTTCATCATTTCACATTCTGTTTTGTATTTATCGTTATCATTATACTCTATTGTTTTCGGCAGATCGCCTGTGCTGCAGCCGGGCCTGCTCAGGAAGTGGCGGCGCAGGCGCCTGCTCCGCCTGTTCCGCGTGGTCGGTCGAAAACTTGGCAAACCAGCTACTAATCTGTGGGTCCGTCATATGCGCCTTGTTCCGGTCGTTCACGTACATGGACAACACGGAGGTGAACTGTATCAATGTACTGAGGTCCTCGGGCATGAGCTCTTCTTCCGGTGTCACCTGCAAGTACGCGGAAAGCACCTCGAAAATCACGCTTGTGAAGGTGAACTTCTCCAACAAGAACTTGAACTGGGGTTCTGCCTCTCCCATGATGGCGTTCAAGTGCATGATAAGTTCCATGAGCTCCCCCGACACGTGCTGTCGCGGAAAGTGGTGTGAGCTGACCAACACGAGTTTAAAGCGCACGGCCAAGCTGAGGAAGCGGATCACGGCGTCATCTCCGGGTTGCCGAAGTATGTGGCCCAGATCAAAGATCAGGTTGATGTTCAGCTTGAGCGCGGCGTACGTGAGGTCCGGGTCGCCGGACTCGGCGGACTTGTACCGCCATGCAAACGGCTCGGGCATCTTGTCGCGCGGATCCTTCATTGGGTCCAATACGCGTAGGAGCTCGTAGTACGAGTTAACAAATTGGTTATCGGTGATCACATCTACGCCTGGGTTCTGTGCCTGCGGCGAGAATGTGCCGATGTTGCGGAAAACCGAGTCGGTTCCGAAAAGAAACATGTGCCGCTCCCAGAGCTGGAGCGTCCGCTGCAATTCGGCCTTGCGGTACATATTTTTGTTGGTGTGCGGCATCAACAGGTCACAGTGGGCCATTGCCGCACGCAAGTGCACGAGCTTGTAGATGTTGGGTGCGGCTTTCAACATGAGGTACGAGAACTGGTGGAGCTCGGCCAACGCAAGGAAAAACTGCGCGTCAAACACGATCTTATCCTGGCTCTGGCCAAACATGACGAGCCGCTCGCACGCGGCGCGGATCAGCAAGATATGCACCTGCAAGCCCCAGAGCATGGAGTCGTACTCCACAGGCTTGTCTACAAGCAGGAGCATTTCTAAGAGCACGAGACAGAGAGTTGTGACGGCGTACCGCACCACGTTGGTTTCCACTGAGCCACCCATTACATGCGGGCAGTTCTGCATGCGCTCCATCAACGGTACGGCCTCCAGGGCGATTCCGGGCAACGTGAACGGCACAAGCTCTTGAAAAAAGTCGGTTGGAAGGCCAGATAAGAGGCCGACCACCGGCTCTAAGTCTGGAAACGAGCTGCCTGAGTCAAGCTGTGCCACGAGGTGGCGATCCGACGCGATACCCGAGAAGCTGGCGCCGACGGAATTGATGGTGTCGATCGTCTTTTTGCGAAACGTTTTCGGGCCAGACTTCTTGCGTACACGGAGTTCTGTGCACTTGACGTTTGTGGCCACACACAGTCGACACGGTCGGGAGTTGTCGCATTTGGTTTTGCGGATCGAGCACACATCACACGCCCGCCGGGTATTTCTTTTCTTTGTGGCCGTAGCACCTTTGGAAGGCGCCGCTGGCGTGATGGTGGTGTGCTCCACATTTCCCGGAGCACCTGCGGTACCCAGATATCCACTCTTGATGGAGTATGCAAAATATGGATTGCTGGTCATGGCCGCTGTGATTCTTGTATGGCTGTTGCCGGGCGTTGATGGAGAGGACTCGGTTGGACTCGGATGGACGCGGATAGATAGGGATTGATAGTTAGACGAAGCGAGGAGGGAGGGGGGAGGGGGGCAAATATCACCCAAGCGGTCGACGTTTCGACCTGGGGTAGCCTGCCAGAAACCGGGTTTCGGGTTCGGGCGGAGAATGCAGTGGGGTGCGAAGTGCGCAGTTATGGCGGCGGCTTGAGGCTTCGTAACTCTCGTAAACTGAGAGATGATGGCACCGGCGCACTAGTGGAAAAAAAAAAACCCAATTCCCGTTCAGCTGATGATGTAGACTATTGCGGGTTGAGGTCGGGGAGCAAACAAAGAGGAGCTTATTGCAGGATTCACGGTAAAGGCGGTCTTTCTTGATTTTTTTTTTTTCGATGTGGCTCTTGAATTTTTTTTTTTGATTTTTCACTTTTCTTTTTTTTGTTTGATTTTTTTTTTTTTTTTTTTTCCGTTTCCCTTTTCTTTTCCCTTTTGGTTTTTGGTTTTGTTTTTGGTTTTTTTTTTTTTTT
>JAKTYP010000078.1:0-131357 GCA_030561945.1 Metschnikowia krissii | reverse complement strand
TCCATGGCCTAATGCGCGTGATTAATATCTTTTATCGACTGCACAATTCAATACTACGCCGTAATGTATTTGAACTGAGAAAAGTTTAAATTCAGGGTAGGCTATCGGTCTTTGATTATAAAACTATTTAACTTTCAACGATTCAATCAAATGTTTCCCAATTTTTCCTCTGCTAAAACATGCTTCTACAGGCTTACTCTCATTTTGGAATTTGTTTTGGGTGTAGCTTGCGAGATAGAGGATATCGAGAGCCAAGTTTCGTCTTTGAAACTGTTGGTGAACCTGCAATTTAACAAGGAGATATTCTCTTCACTTTTGCACTCTGAGAATGCATATTTTGATCCTATACACAATGTTCTTGGAACTTTGGATTTCACTGAACATCACTCATATCAGACTCAACCATATGTGGCTAACGGATATTTTGGAGCGCGTATTCCAAATATTGGTCACGGTTTTGCTTACGATCTGCCTTCGCTTTTATTAAAGTCACATGATGAAGACCTCAAAAATGGATGGCCACTTTTCAATAAAAGGTTCGCGGGGGCGTTTGCAGCTGGTTTTTTTGACTCACAAGACAACACAACAGGTCTGAATTTTCCATGGCTTTCGGATTATGGATGGGATAGCTTCATATCTGCAATTCCACAATGGACATATCTAAGCGTAGCCTCTGGGGATTTCTTGCTTGATCCCTCTAAACCAGTGAAGACATGGGGTCATATAAGCAATTATTTTCAAAATTTGTCATTGGAAACAGGAATTGTATCGACACTGTTTACATGGCTAAATACACTTCATCTCACATACAAAGTCGTTGCGAATAAACATGATATAAATTCTGGCTGTGTTTCCTTGGTTATAAGAAACCACAGTAATGTGTCGATCCCCATTATTGCAAGAGACCTTATTGATTTTGAAACGTCTGAGAGATGCAAGTTTTTTTCCTCTAATGCGGATGAAGAGGAAGGCATACAAATAATGGTGACACCATCTGGAATATCAGATATTTTTGGGGCTGTTCATTCAAGGCTTTACCTCGAAAATGAGCATCCTCACAAGATGAAAACCGAAAATAACGGATTCGAAGTGTCCCGGGAAATTGAGGCTGTCATTCTTCCCGGGGAAACATTACGTTTTGTAAAATTAGTGGGTATATTTACCTCAGATCTAGAACCAGAAACCTACAAACTGCCAGAAAAAGTTTCTGCTGCTGCGAAAAATGTCACACTTCTGTTTAAAACGGATGTTTTTTGGAAGCTTCATAAGGATGCGTGGTTTGAAACTTTGGGGAAATCCTTTTTGATTAAATTTCCAGATAGCCCATTGCTTACCATGGCGTCTAGAGCATCAGTTTACCACATTAATGCAAATATGCGCCCTGAGGCCATCGGCTTAACTTCTGCGTTGTCTGTCTCTGGACTATCATCCGATTCTTATGGTGGTCAGGTTTTTTGGGATACAGACTTGTGGATTCTGATGGGAATTCTATCTTTCAATCCCCTAATCAGCAAGAGTTTACTACAATATCGAACTCAAAGTCACGAGCAAGCTCTAAAAAATATAATGAGCGAGTCGAGACCCAGTAATTCTTTGCAAGGTGGAATATATCCATGGACCAGCGGAAGATTCGGAAATTGTACCGCAACTGGCCCCTGTTTTGATTATGAATATCATGTAAATGCCGCAATCGCATACTCAGCAATCCAAATATACTTGAGTGGACTGGTAGGTGATCAGTTTTTGGAAACTGTGATATATCCCATTGTCTACGATGCTGCAATTTTTTTCTCCACATATGTGGAATATGATGATAGAATTTCCCAATACATTACAAAAAACTTAACTGATCCCGATGAATTTGCTGAGCATATAGACAATGGTGCTTATACCAACTCGGCGATTTCAATGACAATTAAGTGGGCCGTGATAATATCAAGACATCTCGGGAAGTCTTTCCCTCAAAGTTTTGAACACATTCTTGACAACATGTATGTTCCATATTCAACCGATGACGCAAATTTGGTTTTGGAATATAGTGGCATGGACTCAAGTATTGCGGTAAAGCAAGCAGATGTCATAATGATGACATACCCACTCGAAAACGAACTTATAACCGAGAAACTGGCAATTCACAATCTCATGTATTATGCTACAAAGCAAGTAAGTACAGGGCCTGCAATGACATTTCTGATTTTTTCGATTGTGAGCTCGGCACTTCTCGACAAAGGATGTTCTTCTGAATCATATCTTCTCAAATCTATAAAGCCATTTTTGAGAGGTCCTTTTGCTCAATTTCTGGAACAAAGTGATGACAATTATGAAATAAATGGTGGAACACATCCAGCTTTTCCTTTTCTTACTGGTCATGGCGGATTTTTGCAGACTATTTTGATGGGTTTATTGGGTATGAGATTTTCTTACGAGTTGGAAGGCGACAAAATTAGTAGAGTTTTGACATTCAAAGCGAGAAGCTTGTCATTTTTCCCTCGAGGAGTTTCATTTGGTGAGATCAAATATCTAAACTCATCATTAAGTATTGAGCTTGGAGAAACCTTTCTTACTATAAAAAGTAACGGACCAATTAAAGGTACCGCAAGTCTGAGTTCCAGGATGAAAGTGATTTCCAAATCAATAACTGGAATGGAGGAAATAAAATTTCTTGAAGATTTCGGATCAGTCAATTTTACTATATCAGCAAGAAAAAAATCAGATAATTTAACTCTTACTGAGTGCGGCTTATCGGAGGTTTTCAATCTTAGTCCTGGGACACGAGGTGATGTTGCAGAACTGATGCATGACGGAGACAACAGCACATTTTGGCAAGCAGAATCGGGTTACGACGGCCAAGTTTTGATTCATCTTGAAAATAATCGAAATGTTAAAAGAGGATATATTAACTGGGGTAACTTACCCGCGTGTCGGCTTGAAATATATGCTCATCAAACTGATAACGCACAAAATGAATTGAAAATGGAACTCCAACAGCCAACAAATGCAGATATTGGCGTATGCAGAAATATGCAACTCGAGAATTTGAACGAAGGAATATGTGGATTTCAGAAAGTTTTCGAAGATTGTGTACAAATTTCGGAACCTTTTGATTTCACGGAGTTTTCACGAGTCCAAATGATTCAGAGACACAACGTAACTCATTTTGAATTTCCATTTTCAGTACAATGCAGTCATATTTTGATCAAATTCCAAGGCTCCTACAGTGAAAACAACGAAGGTGCCAAAATCTATAATATCGAGCTTTACGAAACCTAAATTTCAAGCTTTTAATACATTCGTATAAACCCACATATATACATATATACATTTATATACGTATAATTTATTAGGTTAAGTTCTGTATCAAGGTCGTGATATAAATTTACAGCAAGGATGTTTTCGCGATTACAAAATCTACGACGCAGGATCGCTTGATATACTCCGCCTGGTAACCGAAGTCAAATGACCCTATGATACCCCAGACATAAAAATGATGTTCCTTTCCATGAACTTTCTCTCCCTTTTATCTCCCCTGAGCTGTGCTCCAGTGATAGAGAATATTGAAGCCATAGCCCAAAGTACTGAGAACAGCTTGTTTTGGATTTTAATATCGGTAATTTCCACCATCTTTATACTCTCATTTGCATGCATTTTCAAACTACAACGAAAGGAATCAGACACGTTACGAGAAATTCGGGAAGATAATCGAGTATACTTGGATCTTAGTTTAGATGAACAGGAGCTTTATTTTCAGTCTAAGGAATTTCTCTCTGCAAATCCTTATTTAGAAGGTGAATTGACATTGTCTCAGAGTTTATCTATTCAAGAAAAAGGAGTTCGAGCTTGGGAATTTTTGAGAGATCCAATGCTCACAAGTCATGACATTTTAATCGTACAAAAGTATGAACTCAACTTTTTCAAGAAATTAGAATGTTCTGTTCAAACTAACTTGCCTATTCCGAAGGCAAACGCAGTATACTACTTCGAAACCAAAATATTCTCTCTCCCTAATCCCGAGGACACTCTTATTTCGATTGGAATTGGGATAAAACCTTATCCCTGGTTTCGGCTACCCGGAAGACACCAACATTCAATTTGTTATGATAGTGATGGTCAAAAACGTCATAATCAACCATTTCCAATAGTGAACGAAGCTCCATTTCCGAAGCTTATCGAGGGAGATGTCGTGGGAATAGGTTATAAAGTACGTTCTGGTAGAGTTTTTTTCACAAGAAACGGGAAGAAATTGAGTGAGCTGCGGATAGGTGGTCAGGCGAATAAGTTTAAACCACACTCGGACGGACAAATTTATCCCATAATTGGAGCTAATAACCTTTGTTCAATTCATGTAAACTTGGGACAGTTAGGATTTTTATTCATCGAAGGAAATGTCAAAAGATGGGGCTTTGCGCCGATACAAGGAGATGAGCCTGCGCCTCCCGCCTACAATCCACTCAATGTTGATATATTACTTGAGCGATCAGATGTGGATGAATCTAATGATTTTGCCGATAGGGATAATGATTTTCCTCCGGATTTCTTAGATATCGGAATTTTAAATTGTGAGTCCAACGAATCAAGGGATGTTTCAGGATATACCCTGGCAGATGATCTAATCACTATGCATAGTTTACTTCCCAGTCTGCCGCCTAGTTACACTCAGTCGCCTAAGAATCAAGTCTTTCTTGATGGCAGAGACAATTGCATCGGTACAACGGATGTACAACTTAATGAGCAGGAAAGGTGTTCATCTTTTCCAGTTGTCTACTCTGAACTGGAAAATTGAGAAATGGGAATAAACGTTTGAGATTCTTTATCTTTCGTCAAATTAAGGGACCGTGTTTAAGCTTTGAACTCAATAAGTTAAAATATGCGGAGTTATAATAATAGGAAATTAATCAAGTATCTCAATATTTTTCTTTGAGGCAATTAAAAGGTTTCAAGGAAGAAATCTAGTGGGAGGACTGACAAATTAAAGCAAGTGGAGCTATACTTAAAGTGACGAATATTGACTTGAAGCTCAATGTCGGTTTTTACATGCTCTATATGATCTTCCGTGTATAAAAAAAGAGAAGATTATACAGAAGTATGTATACTGCGGAAGGGATACACAGAAGAGTTTATAGTAACGCATGGCGTGGAGAAAAAGTTCTTGTCTTTGATGAGTATATAAGATTTGCTACGGAGCTTATTGCAAAACCACAAAATTTCCAGGAAAAACTCCAACTTCTCCGGAATTGAAATGCTTTCCCGACCACCAGTCTTCATCCACAAACTCTATGTCGACAATAAGATCACCTTCACTAAAACTAATTTCATTATCTTCTTCTTTGTTGTAGTCATATTCTGCAATTGCAGATCTTCCGTTTGGTTTAGGAGCTTCTTCAGGAAAATTTTTGTTTGAAGCAGTTGGCAAGATTTCATCAGCTTGCTTAACTACTGATGAATCGCTGAGAGCGACATATGAACCTGGAAACACACCCCTTTCACCAGTTTTCATATTTTTTCCTGCCCACCATTCTTGATCCACAAATTCAATTTCGACTATAACATCACCTTCCTCGAAAGTAAGCTCATTATCTTCATCTTTTTCATAGTCATATTGAGCTATAGCACAGGTTCCCAGAAGCTCAACCGACTCGGAATGTACAGCCTCAGATGTTGTCGGAGATTTGTCCGTGATATCATATGGTTCACTTTTTTGTTCTACTGGGCATTCAGATATTTCTTCCTTCTCGGACTTGAATTCACCACCGAATGAAATTTCAGAAGATGCTGTTTTTTGTATTGATTCAGAAACATGTCTTGGTGATATCTTCTCATCTGCGAGTGATGGTTTGTCTGGAATACACTCGTTTGCAACTGATGAACATACGGTGGGTGAAATAGCTTGTTGGAGAGCTTCAACATTCTGCTCCTCAACTGATGAGTGATTAACCGATAAATTTGAAAATTCATTTGGAAGCTCACTTTGTGACGAAGAAGTGACTGAATATTTTCCTCTCTTCTGAGCCCAAGCTTGTGCTGGACTCAAGCCATTTTCATTTGCATGATTTTGAAACACACCTCCGGGAAGAATGTTTTTGTCAGACTGTTTTGTGATTATTGGTTTAGATCCAAAAGACGCTTGTTTCACGTAAGAAGGCTTACTCACAGGTGTTGAATGGCGACCAGAGACGAAATTGCCAATTTTTTGATTTGCTGACAGAATAATTTCTGCTTCATTCTCTCCATGTTTTGCTCCTGCTTTCTGATCCCACAAAGCACTGCTTTTGCGAGTGTCCCTATTAATGGAGTCAGCTGGACTACCATATTTGGGAGTATCCGCATGAGATGTAATGGAATTTGATTTCTGACTTCTCAATTCTTTCATGTCGACTTTTGTGGACTTGTAAGCAGAAGGAACATCTTCTAAAGGATGGATGTCGAAATCTCTTTCTTCAATTTCTTTCTCATCACCCCAACCATCGTCAGGAGAGGAACGAGCTGTGGCAGAAGTAGACCCGGACATTTGATTTGTACTTTTAATTGAACTGGATTTATCTGCAGAGTGTGATTTACCGGGAGTAGGTACTGTCTTCAGATAAGCGGGACTAATCTCACTATTAGATTTAGCATGATATGTATATCTTGCTCCCGCAGCTGTACCAACTTTTGAAAGTATTTCATCAACTTCCAAGTCATCAGAGTCTCTTGCTGTAATCTGGATATGATAACCAGTAAAAATTTTGGAGACTTCGACGAAAGTTGGTGCAAAGGATAAACGCAATTTCAAAGGTGCATTATCGGGACACCATCCTAATAAGACATTTTTGAAAACATCCGAGCCAGGAACAGTAACGCGTATTAATCCGAATTGTATAGCTCCATCATTGAACTCTTCAAGAAAGGCATGTATATCAGCGAAACCTGATGCTGATGCTTCAAGTACGTTATTCCGATTCACGGTAAATACAGCAAACGAAGTATGGGCATCACCACGTACAACCTTTGTGTAGAGATCATTTATTTCTCTAGAGTTTGTTGAAAAATCTACTTGTTCCATTCTTGTTTTTGGTTCTAACTTTTTTAAGGATAATCTTGTAGTAATCCGATAGAGATAATAGTTGAGACCGTATATCGGCAGGGGCTGAGCAAGCACGCATTCGCGAACTTCGTGTTAAGCAAAACCTACACAATTGACTGGGGTCGCTAAGCGTTTGATATTCAACTGCAACGGTTCGATTTATGTTGATTATACACTCAGCCACAGGTAAAAATCAGGGAGTGAAAAAGTGTGGACAATTCTGTTATTTTATTCCCGAAAATAATAAATATGCATTATTTTTAAAAATAATTTGTATGAATATCATTACAAGTCGAGCGTTCTAATGTCTTTAAAAAACATTTACTGTTGATTCGTCAAATAATGATATCAAATAATGATGATCAGTAAAATCATCATAAAACTTTGCAGACTTTGAACTATAGTTTTTCATCACCTAGATTGAATAATTTGGCATTACTTCATTAATGCATATGTTAAACACCACATCATAATGTATCCAGCGAGATTAGCAAATAAGTTCTCAGCGAAGATTTCTTTGGCAGGCGATACAAAGAATCTATTCGGAATTGCTTCACAGCATATGACAACAAATGAATAGTTAGAGACGAAAATTCCAACGATGTAAAATAAAACTCCGTGGTATGATTCTAATCCTAACGTGCCGGCAGCAATTCCTAATGAAAGTGACATGACATCTTGCAATTTTTGTAGCTTTTGTTTGTTATATACATTGTTTCCACTAACATAGACTCTCTCGCCTGCTTGTTCGGTTGTGCTGGAAGACATGAGTACGTAAGAGTTCCTTGCCTACAATCCCACACAATGGTTTGTGCCCAAGTGTTGCGAGATTTACTTTTTGATGTGCACACCCCATACTGTGGTGCGGGTAAATACCTAGGTTTTGATGTGAAATGGCCATCTCAACAAAAAAGACTTGCTGGGATAACGATTTACATTGAATTGGCTAACATTATTGACAATCACAACATTCATAAAACAGGATTAAAATCATGGAGTGTAGGCTGATCACAGAATTAAAGCGAATCTTGATAGACTTCCCAGAAAGATGCAACTATCATATGAATGAGAGCCGTCGGGCTGAGCTAAGAGCATTTATGTCGCAAGCTCTCTCTTGCGACGGAAAGTACCTTTTCTGGCTCTTCCCCGAAATCTTTGATCCACTGAAGTCTAATGATACTGCTTTTGGGATTTTGAATAATGATGTCCAATGGCTGTTTTCGAGGTATGATGATATTATATCCAGAAACCAACGCCACCGCGACCAACGCCATCATCCACACCATAAAAACCTGCCTTGCGCAAAAATTTTTCGTCGTGGAGAACCTATATACAAATGCTTAACTTGTGGTTTTGATGAAACATGCGCTTTGTGTTCTTATTGTTATCAAGAAGAACAGCACGCAGGTCACACAGTAAACATCAGCATATGCCAGCGTGAAAATGGTGGTGTATGTGACTGTGGTGATCCGGAAGCTTGGGTGGGTCAATTTACTTGTAGATATGCTTTGGATGACTATAATCACGATGTTGAGCCGTCAGATGTTCCTTCAGATTTTAAAAGAGCATTTGAATTAACCATAAGTGTCTTGCTTGATTATGTCATTGATGTGATGTCCCAAAATGATCTTCAGTTCAATAACACACAAGACATAATATCAGATCCAGAAAAACACTCAAACTTATGCTCACTTTGTCCGCAAAAATATGGATTTTCTGACTCGGAATATCTAAGCCACGGACGTCCTTGTCAGTCGTATGCACTTATAGTGTATAATGATCAAGTGCGCCATTTTCGTGACGCAGTTCAAAGAATTCATTTAGCAAGCAAAAAAGTGCCAGAATTTGCTATCATGGTGGCCGAACAAGTGCAAACTCATGGTCGTGCTACAGTTTTGAGATCAAAAGACATACGAGTTCTAATCGAAAGACAGAAAATACTAGGAGCGACAGGACTTGTATCATGCATTCGAAATACTAGGGATGAGTTTCGTGAGAATATGTGTCATGATATTATCACATGGCTAGGTGCCTTAACAAATCGAGACTTTTTCAAAACCAACGAGGTTTTGAAAAATATTTTCTGCTTTTCTTTTTGTTGTCGATGGCAACCTGGGCTTCTTTGCCCAGGACTGAATGAAGATAGCAGTCAGTATATCAAAGGAAAGCTTAGTTCAAATTTTGAAATTCCAAATGCTATTTTTTCAAATCTCATTGGATCCTCCAAAATGCACTGGAAATTTTTGCCTTCTTTGTGGGATGCAGATCCGGAGTTATGCAAACAATGTGATTATAACCAATCTCTTACAGAGTATTCTTCGTCAAGCTTCAGGGGGTCAAGATTTCAATATTTTGTTTATTTCGACATTAGGTTCTGGAAATCCATACGTGGCATTCTTCACGACTTTTATTTGACTTCGCTTATAACGAATTTGAAGTTCAAAAAGCTTTTTGCTTTTCAATACGTGGATATTTATCCTGTCATTGCAGATCTGTTTCTTAATGTGGATGGCGAGCCGGAGCTTAATATCTTATCAAAGCTTTCTTCTCAGTTATTTACATGTCCATCACACTCAATGTCTATAATCTCGCATGGTGATGTTTCGAGAATATTTCTTACGATCTTTAATTTCTTAAGAAGCGGGCAAGTTTTTGCAGATACAGCAGATATCAATAATGAGCGCAGACTCTCCATGTCCAGTCTTAAGAATAGACGGTGGGGTCAAGTTTTCTTTGACATAAGCTACATTTTAGGTAGAGGTAAAGACAGAGAACTCATTCAATCAGAAAATAGTATTCCAATGGTTTGTGATATCTTAACTCTATTCCAAGGAAAACCAGTATTGAAAAGAGAAAAGGAACACCATGTTGAGTATGAAAGCACCGAGTACACTGCGTTTTTTCATGCAATTCTGGTAGTTTATCAGTTTGCAGAATATATATCACAATCGGTTTCAAACTTGGAGAAGGATCAAAGAAAAATGGTTTCGCTGAATGCAATTACATACGTGACTTCCCATTTATTGAAACTTGAATTCGAGGAAACTAGAAAAAGTTACGAAGATATGGACGAGGTTGATTATGGGCAACTTTTGAAAAATATACAAACGGGAAAATCCCAAAATTTTGAAGATGAAACGGTTAGCTTTTTACACCCGCTTCATTCCTTTTTATCTTGGTTGATCGAGTTCTCGAACTTCAGATCCCCTGATCAGTTATTTTCTATTTTTCGTTCACTGATTGACAAACTCTTATCAAGAAATCTCGAACTTCTAAATTTCCAGATGTGCATAAATACCATTTTTAGGTATCCAATTCGAACGGTTGTTCTATCCTCGCAAATAAAATCTGGATTTTGGGTTAGGAACGGTTTTAGTGTTAAAAGTCAACTTCAACTCTATAAAAATACGAGCCTCCGAGACCAAGGTTATCTCCGTGATTTATTTCTAGTGCAAGTTTTTACTATCGTTTCAGGACCTGATGCAACGATGGAAGTGTTTTTGAAAAATTGGTGTTTGTACGAGTGGACAAAAACTTTTGATCATTCTGTCAAAAATTGTGTTTATGAACCGAACGTACTCCAATATATATTGGAAGAGTGTCTTGGCTTTTTCATATATATATTGACAGAAGATTCTTTTTGGAAAGGATTCTCAACGGAAATTACAACTCGTCTTCAGATAAAGAGCGAAATAATTCATAATCTCTGTTTTGGACCACTCAGTTACTCTAAGTTGTGTTCACAAATACCAGAACATATTTATTCTGAAAAATCTTTTGACTCTATTTTAAATGAACTTGCTACATTAAAGGAACCAACATCACTCAAGGATACGAGTGTTTTCATTCTCAAAGAAGAGTTTTTTGACGAAGTTGATCCATATTATTTTAATTACACGATCAACAAGAAAGAAGATGCCATGAAGTTATTGAAAGAAAGGATCAAAGAAAACAACAGTTTTTTAGTTTGCGACGTCGTAATCAATCCAAAGCACAAGGATCAGGAATCTTTTGGAATGTTCAAGTATATTGCAAATTTCACCACGTCAACATTTTTTATTGATTTTTTGATAAATGTCATCAGGTATCTTTTCCAAGAAGGAATCAACAAATTGGAAGGGCTTCTCGAAACAGTGTTGCATCTCATTCATGTTTGTGCATTGGAAAATCTCATTGATTATAAACGATGCGGATCATTTTTTGCCGCTTTTGTAAAAATATCTTCAAATTTTCAGGTATCACTAAGTTCTTTATTATACCAAATGCTCACAAATGTCGAGTTTGACGCACACCACTCAAAAGTAAGAGCCATATTTAAAGCGTTAAGGCGTAATCATGAAAATTTACTTGAAGTTATGAACTCAACTATAAGTGATTTTCATGAGGATCAGCTTAATATTGTTGTGAATATATCACTGGGGGAGAGTGGTGATGAACGAAAAAAAAGATTAGCCAAAGTCAGACAGGCAAAGCTCATTGCTAAATTCAAAAAGCAACAATCACTGTTCTCCAAAATGAACAATGTTGTAAATGATTGCAGCGATATAGATATGAAAGAAGAAGAAGAAGAAGAAACCGAAGGATGGAAATTTCCGGACCCTCATTGTATTCTCTGCCAAGATACTACAGAAACTGCTGGTCCCTTTGGTATCATATGTTATGTTTCGAAAGCAGCAGAATTTAGACAGGTACCATTTGACGATAGGTTTTGGTTTTTGAAAGCGTTTTCTGATCCGTCAAATTTAAGTGGTGATACCAGCTCTGATTATGATTCAGAATTTCATACCAAAGAATGGGAAAGTTATATGAATCTGATTAAAAACGATCATGTCGTGGGACCTGGTTTTACTGATCAGAGACATATTCATAATAAATTGGTATCACTGACATGTGGACATGGGATGCATTTTCATTGCTACATGCAATATCTGTCTAGCAACAAAACCCGACTGAATCAGATCACACGAAATAATCCAGATAGTTCTGAGCATAGGGAATTTTTGTGCCCATTATGCAAGGCTATCAACAATATGTTTATCCCCATTTTATGGTCATCAAATAATCGGTCTTTATCAAATTTTTTGGGCAGAGATTCTAGTAACGAAAATCCATTTAGCGCTTCAATGGAACAAAATTTTCACGACAAATCTTGGCTTCTGGACTTTTGTGAAAATATTACTCAAGATTTAAAAGAGTTTTCTTTATTGACTAATCTGGCCAAAGAGATGATTGATATGTCATCATCAAATGAAGCATTAGAAAAGCAAAAACAATTTAGACTTCTACTTACGAACATGTTTCAGATTTTGTCACTGTTGACATTTCCGCATTTATTTAAGGCAGACTGCCCGAAGAATTTGATTAACAGTATAAAGTCAGCAGAAATCTCTCTCAGAGGTTTTAAACATAACTCTAACTTTGTGATACGTCAGCTTTCAAACAACACTCTAATCAACTTGCGTGCCCTCAATGAATTTAGACTCACCAGTTTGCTTATGAAATTTTCGAATTGTGTTCCGTCTCAAACAGGACAAATAAGTCCACATGTCAAGTATTTGTCGTGTTTACAGACACTTACCCCCGAATACTTCAATAATTCCGTCGTGTATTCCGACTTTTTTGAACTATTGGTCACGATATTTCCGGCTTCCTCGGCTTCGTTTGATTTCAATTCCGTACTTGTTTCTTGTTATTTGGGTTTGATTTTGCAAAGTCTTAGAATTATTGTCACCGAATCACTCACACAAGAATTCTTTTGCAACGGATCTTACAGTATCTTGGATATACCATATTCGAAGTTGCTTTCCGAATCTAATGCCCGCATTGCAGTTGAAGCATACAATTCGATCAGGTCAGTTATACCTCTCAAAAAGCAAGATGACTCAATTGTGTCTCATCCAAAATTTGGTTTTGCTGTCTATTCTATGTTGTTGAAATCGATTACACCATTTTTGAGACGTTCAGCTATTTATGCGTATGTTTGCTGCGCAAATTTAGATGTTGCGTTTGATTCAAATAGTGAGATCGAAAGTGACGCAATATGTACCTTTCTAAAAATACCAACATTGAATGAAATGTTGGAGAAAATGATCAAAGGTAATGAGGAGACAGTGTGGGAAGCAAAAAGACTTCTGTCTCTTAAAGAATACATTAGCAAAGTGCATTCGAAATTAAATTTTGAACAGCTTACGTCCCCAAAGACCATGGAATATCCAGGTTTGATAAGACTCGTGGAATTGCCTGATAGGTTAGATCAATTTTTTACGGAGTATTATTATCTGGAAAGATTCCAGAATCCTCACTTGAAGATCGAGAATCCTGCAATCTGCTTATTTTGCGCCAAAGTGTTGGACGCTCAAAACCGAGCAGTGGGTTCGCCATTTGGCCAATGCAGCACTCATTTTACAAAAGAGTGTATGAGCAGTGTTGGCATATATTTATTACCGAAAGACAGATGCATGTTACTTTTGCGCAAAAATGGAGGTACATTCCACGAAGCTCCATACTTTGATAGTCATGGCGAACTTCCTACTGAGACAAAAAAAAGCAGAGCAGTTCATTTGCTGAAATTTGGTTACGAGGAATTCATGAGAAATATATGGTTGCAGCACAATGTACCGAATTTAATAGTGAGAAAACTTGATAGCGTTGTGGATGTTGGAGGATGGGATACTTTATAAATTTGATACTAATCTGCCTTACTCCCAAAGTTCAAAATCATCAAAAGTCTCTTCATCAATGATTTCTGCTTGTAAATCAGTTTCTAATGGCATAAATCTCTCACCATACATAGTTCGAGTCACGAAACCCAACAATTCTTGATTGATCCAGAGTTTGTTTAAATGCAAGTAACGCATACGGCTGAGGACGGCCTTCTCCTTCAGACTAGCAGCTTTGACCTCTCCGTGAACTGTCATATAAGGCCCTGGAATTTTAATTTCGAAAGATTCATCACCCAATTTAATGACAGTTGTAATTGAATTTTCTTCGGGACAAAACAATAGGCATAAACGTGAGCATTCTTTTTGATGTCTAGATTTACGCCATGAAGCAACCATTTCACCACAAATTAAACAAACCGTGTCCGATGGTGAGATAAGCCGGGGGTCAGTAATGGTGCAGTTGTAATCACTTGGCAAACTGATGAGTCTTGGTACATTTGGATACTCAAGTAGTCTCGTATTCTGGGACCGATAATTAACATTTCCTCTGTTGTAAAATTGCAACACGCCGAGCTCAAATTTTAAGCCATCCTTGCCTCTTGATATTCCCAATATATCTGTGAGTTCTGGAAGACTTAAAAGTTTACAAAATGGACCAGATGAGAAGTTGTGACAACTCAGCTCATAAAACTGACGTAAAGCCTCAAAAGTAACACTTGGCTTATTGTCCGCTTCGAAAGATTCCTCGCACAGAAGTATGTCCTTTAGTATTGCACACTGCCTCAAAAATGGTAGAATACACTTTTCTAAGGCGCGAAAGAGATTTTCAAAATAAAAGGAACTTTTCGAGCAGAAATCAATATTAAGGCTTTGGAGAAACGTTTCACAATAAGAGATCATTGAATTGATTGTCTCTTTGGGAACTTCAGATTTTGATGTACTTGGTTGGACTTCCAGTAAGAATGTGTCAAATTGGGAACAAAGATTCATGAGAGAGCATGCGACTATCTTTGCAAAGCCATACCGAATAATCGTGTGCAACGATTCGTTTTTCGTAAATAATAACGTCACAACTTCTTTAAAGATACCCCCTGTAGAACATTCCGTAGGCTGAACGTCTGATAAGCCCCGTTTGTATAATTTTTTGAGAAACGGTTTCTGTGTTTCAAAGAAAAGTACCCGACATTGTACCAAAGAGCGAATCAAATGTTTTAAAGAGGTAGGAGTTTGTTTGATGAGGAAGATATTTGTTTCGTCAAGATCGATTCTCATGGACATTTCATTTGCTTTGATAGTGTTAGCGATGAGCGATTCTATTTCTTCCAAAGCGGCTATACTGAGGTTTTCTACAGATTCCTGACTTCGATCGACTGAAATTTTGAAGACTGATAAAATATTGTCTGCAATTTTTTTTGGGAGATTGCCCACTGTATCAAAATAATCTTCTCGAATAACAGTTTTCAAAATTTGCTGATTCCGGTGCTCGTTGTAGTCTGGGGCGAATTTTGCGGGATCTAATATGATGGGGTTTCCGGTAAAAATGGATACATCAAAGAATGATTGCGAATGAAGGAGACTTGGAACAGCTCCATCATAGAAGTTATGGCACAATGGACATGGAGTAGAGAAAGAGTCCAGAAGTCGTGCCCTTTGTTGACATTCAATATGTATACCGTGAGCACATGAAGAACTTACATTGGAGGTATTCCTGAGGTTTCTTGGAAAGCCCTCTGAATATATCCCATTTTCATTTAAATCTAATGGCTTGGAATAATCTGAAAAGGCGGTCCGAACTAATTTTGAAGCATTAGGTGTGATATTCCAAAAAATCGATGCTTTGCTTGTCATGTATGGAATTCCAAATGGTTTTTTAACACTTTCAGCTTCACCACAGTAAACGCACATTCTTAAACTAGGCGATTGGAGATTTAATATCAGTGATGATACATCATCTTTGGATGCATTGTTACTTTGCAAGAATTTTTCCCTTTGTTTGGCAAATTTTCGCATAATTTTAGCTTTTCGATCTTGAGCAATTTTTGTTGATTTTTGTCTCTTGGTTTCCGAAAAGTTATCTTTTCGATTTTTGTATAAGGTAATATGCTCTTCCCCAAAACTGTTGAGTAGAGAGTCCATCACGTTTCCATCTCTGGATATGAACTTTTCTAGTAAAAAGTCCGCTTTCAGAGTAATTGTACTGGGCATCGTTGACTCAGATATCGTTAGCAATAAGTTACAAATGGGAATCCCAACAAAATTCTTCGCAAGGTAATTAATGCCATAAACCTGCTCACCATCCAACAATATTGCATGAAGCAAATGTAGAAGATGAGGCAAGTAATCCTCATCGCCTGTATTGATCGAAACTTGAAGCAATTTGTATGTCAATTTTGCAAAAATGGTGGTCCTGAAGACTTCGCCAATTCTAGTATTGACTAATTTGCTGGCACTAGATGAAATGCGAGGAACAAGAATTATTTTTTTCATATCGCTCTTTTTACTTCTTGAAATATTGAGGAACAATGCTTCAAAAATAGAGTGCGTGTATTCCCCGTCAACTTGTCCCATTGGATCTAAAGTTTCATATAATGAGGCTTTCAATCGATACATTCCAACATCGTAAAGTCCGGCTGGGGCTTGAAAGTCGGCACTTTCTTTTAATATGCGATCAAAACTTTCGCTTTTTGAGATATAATTTGGCAATACATGTTTCAATGTCGTATATGATTTTGGCTCCTCACAAAGAGCGTAACATATAGATTTTGAAATGAGTTCATCATTTGGTACATCTGTCATTTGTTTGTTGAAATTCAGACGATCAACAAGTAATTTGTATAGAAACAGAATAAGCTTTTCACAGATGAAGCTGAATTTCTTTTCATATACTGTTTTATCGTACTCCACGTTACCGAGAAACCATTCAGACAATTCCCATCTATGAAGAAACCTCATAATTGTGTCTTCAGGCAGATCCACTATCGCTGCGACTTGATTAAGATGCACATCTCGCGAATAATTCACATCAGCCAGAGAATCTAACAAAAAGCAAACTTGCCTCGTAACACTGATACCATTTCTAACCCAAAGTCCAATTTTCACTTGACTGACGAGAACAATATTTCGAAGTGAGTAATCAGAGATCGAATAGAAATTGTGCTTTGGGTCACATAAAAACTCTTGAACAGCATCAATACCAACATATTGTAACAAGAACGAAAACAATGAATTTAGGGGATTGAATGGTGAAACTGGATCTTTACTCACTTTGAATACAGATTGATCGGAGGGAGACAGCCTAGAGTGTAAATATTCAAAGATCAAAATAACTGCTTCTTTTGCTCTGCTCAAATTCGGATTATTAGCCCTTGTTGAATGATATACTATACTTGATAATGGTACAGCCTTCAGAATGAAAAAATAGAACTCAGTTATTGATTCTCTTTCCACGTGATCTCCATATTTGCGAATGACAGGCGAAAGTCCTTGGAAAAGCCTAAGAAAAGCCAAAAACAAAAAAAGATTTCTTTTCGAGATAATATAATTAAGAAGATTTGGCTCGTCATTTTTTGTGATAACACGTGTGACATTCTCAATGCAATTTTTTATTGTATTTTGCATAGCGGACTTAGCTTTTTTACTTCTTATGTCAAAAACACAATCGATTAAGTTTGTAAACCCATCGGTATTAATCATAAAGGACTCAGTCTCAATTAATTCACATAATGGGACCAAAAGATTTGAGAAATTATCAGATTCGACAATCCATTTATTTGTTCGAGGACAGGTAAAGAGCTGAACAGATATTTCACTGGAAGATGAAAGTTCTTCTTCGCGATCAGAGAACGCCAAAATGGAGGTTAACATTGGATATGCCTTGATATATTGATCACAGAAAGTAGCTTTTATGTTCGCGTCGCTGAAGAGCACAGGAATGATATAATTCGTGAGTTTCTTACGCGCAACAGAAACAAACCGAATCTCAAATGCTAGAAGGTACAAGATTCTTGAAGATGTTAGTTTGGAACCTCCGTGTTTCGCTATGATAGTTTTCACAGAATCTTTTAAACTTTTTAGTTTAGCTTCAGGTTCAACAACGGAATTTCGTGGCGATGAGAAAGTTCCATCAAGTGGTATTCCATTAATATAAGATGCAGTTTTGACATCAAATGAATCAGTTTTAAAAAAATTAGCAGGAATTGGTTTTGAGAGCTCAAATCCTGGTTCTAGCAAAACCTGAGCTAAGAGTTGTTTGGCAGTTTCTCTGAAAGACGAGTTACCTTCGAAAGTGATGATTCCCTTCAACCAATTAAGAATATGCAAGATTATCGCCTCTCTCGAATAGTCCCGAGCGGTCGAGATAGTTGCAACCAACCCATCAGCTTGCGCTAGGGTTTGGCTACGGAGAAGATCAGTATAAGAAGTTGATTCTTTCAAAATAGCCTTTCCCTTGCGATTAATTTCATCGGCTATATGTTTTGCTTGTTGATCGTTTACTCCCGCGGCAGCTCGGATTCCTGCCTCTGCCTCAGGATAATCATGATTTTCATCGTTCCATAATATTAAATACCACTTTTTTTCTGTGTTAACGTCTTCAATTCCGTATGCACATGTAGGAAGGGAACCGTAGTTTGATATATCTTCGGATGTAAGATTCAAATCACCGTACCCATTTATATTTTTATGGATAAAAGGTAACGTGGTAATTGAATAATTGGTCACATCTAGAACATAGTTTAGTGCAATTTTGATTGTTTCGCGCAAAGATTCTTTAAATCCCCGTGATAGTTGACCATTATGCTGTGACAGGCATGCACAATCGAACTTTCTTACAAAAGCAGTCTCGTCACCACAGTCGCACATACCTCCGTTTGCTTCTGATAGATACATGAAAACATTATGGCCCTCGTGTGATTCTCTCTTAAAACAATATGAACATATGACACATGTATCATCATATCCACAGTCAACGCATCTGTAAACTTTTTCTTTAGATTGTAAGACACGTCCGCATATTTGATTCGGGGGATGCGTATAGTCCTCTGTCGTATAAAATTCATAAAAAGGTTTATCTTTGCGATTATACAATTGCCATGGCTTGATTTCGAAAGGAGAGTCTGCAGCACTGAAGAGCAAATTCAAATATTTACCCTCTTCAGATGCTGAGAAATAGAGTGCCTGAAATACAGATCTTTTGACAAAGATACTGTCTTTGTAGTCCGAGAGCTTTGGAAGCTCAACAAGGAATTTTTTAAGCTCTTGCGTCATTTCAAGTTGACGTCTTTTGCACCTAGCGCCGGACCGAAAATTTTGAGTGAGAGCGGTACGAGATAAGATGCAGTTCTTTTTACAAGGCTATCGGTGGTTTGAATGCACACGTAGTTCAGATAGTAGAACAGTATTTCATACACATTGAAGGCCTGGTTTTTGTCCGTAAACCAATCAGTTGATTGTAGAGGCTTTTATGGGAGATGTTTCTTTCTTTTCTCGGTCTTCTCCTCAAACACAATGAGTGCTTTTATTAAATATGGTTAACAATTTCCAAGTTTGGTGCACAAGATTTCAAAAAGCCTATGTGAGTGATTTTAACGACATAAAAGCAATCAAATCCAAACTTATTACAACTACAGCAGTACATCGATGTTGAAACAATTATTTGAGTGAGCTCTCCCGATTGAGCAGAAATTATTGTATAATATCAACTAAGTAGCATGATGTCTTTCCTGAATGGGGGAAGAAAGGTTGATGCATTGTCCACAGGGGGGATACAAAAAGTTGGAAAATAAATCAACCTTTTGATGCCATAACGTACAAAAAAAAAAGCTATACATGCAAGATTTCTTGTATTAAGCTGGCTTGCAAATAGCATGTTTGATGCTGAAAACAATTACCTTTTCGACTTACTCTGCCAGTCATGTTTTTATTGAGGTACGGATGTGATATGAAGTTTAGGCTGAGAAATTTTCGGAATTTTTTGAGAATATAAGACGAGATACCAAGGAACTTCTTCAACTAGAATTTTAAGGCAAAATGGATGTAGACCAAAAGTTCAACCTTATCACAAAAGGGCTTCAAGAAGTTTTGAATCCCCAAATCTTGAAAGATGTTTTGACAAAGAATGAGAGACCCGTCAAAATTTATTGGGGAACTGCTCCGACTGGAAAGCCTCACTGTGGCTATTTCGTGCCTATGATTAAATTGGCACATTTTTTGAAGGCTGGGTGTGAAGTTACAGTGTTGATTGCAGACTTGCACGCCTACTTGGACAGTATGAAAGCGCCGTTGGAGATTGTTCAGTACCGTGCCAAGTACTACGAACATGTTATTAAAACGATTTTGAAGTCAATCAATGTACCAGTCGAGAAATTGAAATTCGTTGTTGGATCAAACTACCAGCTCAAGGCTGATTATACAATGGACCTTTTCAAATTGTCAAGCAAGGTTTCACAGAATGATGCAAAGAGAGCTGGGGCGGATGTGGTGAAGCAAAACGAGAATCCTTTGCTTTCTGGCTTAATTTACCCCTTGATGCAGGCTCTTGATGAGCAATATTTGGACGTTGATGTCCAATTCGGTGGAGTTGATCAAAGAAAGATCTTTGTTCTTGCTGAAGAAAATTTGCCCGGAATAGGATACAAGAAGAGAGCTCATTTGATGAATCCAATGGTACCTGGCTTGGGTCAAGGTGCCAAAATGAGTGCTTCAGATCCAAATTCCAAGATTGGTATCACGGACTCCCCTAAAGTGGTTAAGAAAAAGATCGCATCTGCATTCTGCGCTCCTGGAAATGTGGAAGAAAACGGGCTTCTTTCATTCCTTAAGAACATTGTACAGCCTATCCAGGAATTGAGAGAAGAAAAAGAGGGCTCATTTGATTTCTTTATCGATAGACCTGAAAAGTATGGTGGCCCAATCCAATACTCGTCATTCGATCAATTGAAGGCAGACTATGCTGCAGAAAAGTTGTCACCCGTTGACTTGAAGTCTGGTGTTTCTGACAAGATAAATGAACTTTTGGCTCCAATCATCGAGGCCTTTGACAATGACAAAGACTTCCAGGATGCTGAGTTGAAAGGGTACCCAGTGGAGGCACCGAAGGAAAAGAAGTCCAAGAAGGTAAAAAATAAAGGCACTTTCTATCCTGGAAATAAGGATTCAAATACTCTGGTAGAGGAAGCAGCTACGCAGTTGGAGAGTTCTAGCTTATAATGTATGTAATTTTGTAGTACATTTATTAGAATGAAACTTGCATTGACAATTCTATGCTAGATGCCGTTTCGAAAATGCGACTTGTTACATGCAATCCTTTTCCGATTTGAGATATCCAATCAGAGAGTTCATTATAAGTCCTACCCTCAAAAACTAACATTCTTTCTGTAAATTCTTCTAGACAACAAAATGGTATGTATCTTGACAAATATTTTATCCAAGAAAAGAATACGGCGATCTATTTCAGACTTTACAGGATTTTTCTTGCTATCTCGAGTGAAATTGAATCATTTTATGTCTCGAAGGCTTTTGAAATACGCTGCTCAAATATCCAAATGTCGAAAATGGCTGGTGTTTTGTTGATGTTTACTCAGAAATCCACTTACATTGAACAATGATAGGTTTTGGAAAATATGTTTGGAGAAACGGTCATAATACATAATATATCGTAACTTACTAACATAAAAAGTTTTCTGCATTGATCAAAAGAAACTCTCTCTACGTTAGCACAATTTTTATTGGTGCATTTGCTTTCCAATCTTTTCTTGATGTCGGTGTGACCAAATGGTACGAAGCTCACAACAGAGGTAAGTTGTGGAAAGACGTGAAGGGCAAATTCCTTGAAGGCGGCGAAGACGAGGATGAGGATTAGTTAATCTACACTCCGTGTTTATCTAATTGAATTTAATGGCATGAATATTTTGCTAAATACACTCATCATCATCCAATCTGTAAATCTCTTGATGATACAACTTTCGTGGGTCGGATTGTACATCCGACTCTTGGTCATCAGAGATATGACGCAGATTATCAAAAATTGAATCGAAAGCTCGCGTGTACTGGTTAGCGTTACTTTCTGTGAGACCATAAGCCTTTATATTGTAGAGCCCTGTGATTCCTTGTGTTGATTCAATCCTCATGAATATGTCCTTTATGGGAATTTGCATATTCACTACTTCCGGAGGAATCTTAATGTGTTCTATGGGTTTATCATTTGGTAATTCAGTATTAACAACTTCGTAGTATTTTGACAAGTATTTGTTGCCGTTGACAGATGATTTCACACTATTATGACCCAAAATTTTCGCTAAGGCAAGCGCTTGATTCT
Source organism: Metschnikowia krissii (assembly GCA_030561945.1). Taxonomy (NCBI): domain Eukaryota; kingdom Fungi; phylum Ascomycota; class Pichiomycetes; order Serinales; family Metschnikowiaceae; genus Metschnikowia; species Metschnikowia krissii. The sequence goes on along the minus strand of JAKTYP010000078.1, from coordinate 109,321 downwards.
TACTCTTTGGCCTAATGTAAATCGAAATTGATGTAGGCAAATGTATATGTTTTGGTTTGTTGATAGAAGGATTGTTAAGAATGATATCAGTAAGAATGATCGAACTAGATAATCGAACACCCACGGAGCACCAATTAGCTTCGCACTGCCAATACTCACCTCCATCAAATAGAACATTGTTGGCATTATGTTTTGAATGTTTCGGTGCGTGAAGCCCATGAGAACTCATGTAATCATACCATCCGAGAAAGATAGTCCTCACAAATGACCTATGGAGGTTTGAGTCTTTTCCTGTGGTAGTGAGAAACCCCAATACTCTAGAACCTAGGTTATAATCGGCGTAGTTGACTTTGATCGATCCTTTGTTGATTATTTCCATCAAGCTTTCAAGAAAAATATTATTTTCAGCTCTGGGAGATTGAAGAGTCGAAGCATTCGGCAAAGGGCCAAATTTTTGAACAGTATCAATGTATTGTGAGGTGAGTTTATCGTTGAACGCAGCCAATTTATCATCAAGTATTTTCTCATATTCAAATTTGGAAATCAAATTGACCTGTGACTTTTGTATTAGTTTTTGCAAATATATTTGGAAGTCGTGCCCATTCCCTTCTATAAGAGATTTCCAATTTTGTGATGTGTTGCTTCCATATTTCTTGACAAAAGCTTCCAAGAACTGGTGAAATTCTGGTAAGTATTGTATTTTATTATTCTTGATGTACACTGGAACATATTCGGGCAATTTTAGTAAAAGATCATCCATTATTTCTTTTTTAATTTCATGGATATTATCACTTCCCTTTTTGAGCAAATCCAATCTTTCAGAAATTGCAGAGAATCGTTCTTTTAATTCTTTCGGAGATTTAGCGAGAGTTTCGAGAACATCGGAAGAGATTTGAGACTTCTCAATCTCTGTTCTGAGAGCTTGATATTGTGCTTTTCCTGTCGACACACTTCTCATACAATCAACAAGAGAACTTTCCATTCTTTCAACATCATGTCTCATAGAAGTAAGAATGTCATCATGTTTCTTTTCAGAATGATCAACATAAGAATCGAGCGCAGCAGTTAAATTGTATAATTCGTGAACATTTTCCTCTACTTTTCGTAAACGGGAATCCACATAAGGAAGTTTCGTATGGGATGTCATTAACTCTGATTTTCTATCCCATATCTGGAAAAAGACAATAATGGCAATACCCAAAAAGAATCCGGCTAGCATCAACAACCACCTCGAAAGATGTGAGTTTTGCTTTGGTTCCTTGGTCACCACTCTTGAATTCGCTTGGTTTTCTGAATTTTCGTCTGAATCCACGATGCTCTCATCTTCGACGATAGTATCCTCACTTTCATATTCGGATATCAGATGGTGATCGTGGATAAACTTGCTGAAACTTTGGTTCAATTCTTCGTCTTTTTGAATCCTTTCAGGATTGCTTGTCTTTGAATGCGATTTGCGTAGTATATTCATAATCTTCTGGTCGTATTTTGATTTCAGAATTGGTTGGGCGGGACCTACTCTACTATATAGATGTATCGAGGCATCATCATCAGTTTCGCCTCTCGTGAATGGTACAGTTGGAAAGCCTGTCATTCGGTAATTCGCATAACAAAAGCTGTGATTATGTTTGGATTTCGCAGGTGCGCATTTACCGTCAACAAACAACTAGTTGTATGTGCGACAGCCATAGTGAGATTTCATTTTGAAGTATTGTTTTGACTAAAAAAACAGATCCATTCTAAATAAATGAAGCTGCGCAGAAAAAAAAAAGAGGACATTTCGACGAGACTACAACTCTATAAATGCGATTATATTTTATTGATTAAAATCTTCAAAGAAAAAGAGGTATTGAAGATCCTAGAAAAGACCCAATATATGCACCACATAGTATTGTGATTGGCCATTGTTGCCATGGCCTGTCCCAGTCCAATGGTATAGGAATCACTCCAAGCCATGCTCCCAAGACTGCAGCGAGAGAGGAAGAAAGAGTTTGGTTGCGTAATGAAATGCGGAAAGGGTGTTCCAGTTTTCTTAACGAAAGAAGTCGCCTAATATCAAGTTTGTATGAGACAAGTAAAGGTTGGAATACAATGATAGAAATATGACAAGCCAACAAATATGTTTCCTTTAGACAGCCATACAACGGTGCACCGAGCAAAATCAAACCAATGAACGTTACATTTGCTAGAAAAAATGAAATAACGGTAGATGCAAAAACAAGGAAGACTTTCTTACTTGTTAATTCGTACAGACTTGACTTGGACTGTGAAATTCTCGTCACTGAAGAAAAAAGCCAAAAGCTATGAATGGATTGAACAGCGAGAAGATTAACCAATCCTTTGGCCATTTGCATTAGAGGATCGTCAGTTATTCCAGTGTAAAAAAGGAAGTGAAGTAAAATTAGAAGGTGAAATGATATTGCAAACACTGAAACTTCTTCTGTAGGAACCTCGGATTTAGTTGTCTGCACGTTACTCATGGTACTCGGTTCTTGCGTTTGAAAAGACACTGTCTTTTTGACAGATCGGCGCTTCATTATATCGAAGCTAGAAAGTTCTGAAAGAAAGACACTGTTTCCGAATACTAGTAATTATGCCACGAATTTATGCGAAAAATGGATTAAGCACGAGTTTCGAAATGTCGAGTGCGTCGTACAGTACTGCACACGTTATTTTATTTGATAGCAGTTTCTTCAACACCCTTTTCCATTAATGACTATAAATTATTTAAAACGTTTTCAAATTCAATCAAATCTCTCCATATTTCAACAGATGTACTCTTTTGTGAAATTTTCTGACCTAAAATACGCATCCGGTCCCGATTTAATTTTGCATAACGTCTGAGAATCTCACAGTCGAGGATCGGCCGCAAAACTTGCTCTGGGTCAGCTTCGTTCATCCCCAAGCGATTCAGTCTTGGATTCAATCCACAATGATGATATTCTTTTTCAGTAATCTGTTGCTGAAGAGTGAACATACGCCTATACGTAGTATCATTCACAGGAAACACCACATAAATAGCACCCTCTACAGTGGAGGCAACAGTTTGAAATGGTGTTCTGCTTGATTCTACCCATTCAGATATCTGTTCGTGCTTTGGAAAAGACTTCATGCAAGTAGTAGAAAAATTCGTGTTGAATGAAGATTTACGCAATAGTTTTTGTCCGTTAGCACTTGCAGGATCCTCAGGATTGTACTGAAGAACATGAAGCATTTTGTCGTTGTCTGCAACCAAAACAAATATTTCTTCATCCTTATAAATGAAGTCGGCACAATTAACATCATTTCTGCACAAGTCTTTTCCTAGCAAAATCATGCGAAAAGGCTCGGCATCAAATCCAGCGAGAGTTATACTTTTTAACGTATCACCAAAAATTACCATATTTCCGAAACTTTTTGCTTCTGAAACGAAAACTGATAAATCCATAAAGGCAACAGATACTGCATTTGTATCTTTGATATCACGAACAATGATTTTTTGCCCCTGGGCAATTAAAAATCTTCCGCTTACATCACAAATAGCTGTGACAGCACCTCTAGTGGCTTCTTGTGTAGTTTCCTTGAACTTATGATTTGTATGAGGCTTTCCTGGTTCAGGAATGATGTCTATGATTTCAAGAAGTCTGTACGAGCCATTTGATGCCAAGTCTTCCATTCTATACTTCCCAGTTCCGATCAAGATCATTTCTTTCTTTCGCTTGAGCCGTTTACCCTCACTACCAATATCAAGGACTAAAGACTTCACTTGTAATCCTATTTCATTATCTTCTAAAGAAAAAGAATCGATAAAGGTCCAAGAAATTGGTGACATCAAATGAATGTGACCTTTGTAAGAATATGCCGGTGGTTTTTTTGGATTTGTGCCAATAATTGGATTCCCATCCTCATCTAAACAGTTATACTGGATATCTTTGAAAGTTGACACTACAAAAGTGTGTGAGCTTTCATGATAGGCCAATGATTTGACGGTCTCACCAACTGGAACCCTTCGAATTGGCCAATTATTTTCGTAATTAAACTCGCTCGGAAGTTCCACAATACGAGCATTTTTCTTGGTATCAAGATAGATCAAACCATTTTTAATTTTGTCGTCGGAATACGGGACAAATGAAATAATTGGGATTTTGGAAAATTTATGAATTTTGACAAGACTGTGGCTCGAGCGAGTGATAAAATACGGAACCACGCCTGTAACCATAACACAAGTAAGTCCACTAACATTTGGAAAGTATATCATTCTTCTTTCAAGTGAAGTTCCGTAAGAATAGGCATTCTCAGGAGCGCCGGTTATGGGTAGATTAATCTCCTTGATAAAACTGTAATTTTCTCCATCAAAAAACATTTTGTAGGTATATATTTCACCTCCGACTGTCAAAATCGTCAAATATTCGTCCTTTGATGTACTGTCACCGAGATCATTGAGTATAACCTGTTTAATGAAGGGATCTGGATCAGTTTCGCTTATATCAAAAAAGTCTAGTGACAAAATATTAGTAAATTTGTTTACCGAGTTAAGCTGAAAACATTTTTCGTTGTGAAATCTTCCAAAAACCACAATCCTATTATCACCAGTTACGAGAACAAAGGTTTTGATTTTTGATGTAGCCTCATTTTCAGAACGAGCATTCAACGTAAACTCATCATCGCGTTTCCGTTTTTGTCCCTTATTAGTAAGAATAGCAACGTCTTTCAGAACGACGCTCAAAATTCTAGAATTTGTGATATATCCTGTAGTGATGATGGTGTCCGATAATAACTTAGGGAGGTTGATTTTAGTGAATATTTTGTTATAAGTGTTGACACTATAAATAACAACTTCACCGGTTGAGAAGAATATCATGAGGAACTCGTCGCTGAAAACGCTATTGATGATGTGAGCATCCCCAAACTCCTTTAATTGTGCATCTAAGCTGACAAGTCTTTTCAATTTATCATTGAATAACAGAATTTGCTTAGGGGTAACTTGAAGTATAAATTTGCCATCATTTAATTCATGCATTGCGATTGTCAATTCTGTATTAACAAAATGTTTTGATGGGATCCTGGCGTATGACTTGTTTATGTCAAAAATTTCTGACTTCTGATTCGAATCGTCAGAAGTGATAAGATATTTGTTGCTAATAATCCAGAGTCTGTGAATTTGAGAGAAGCGAAGAGATGACCTAATCACTGGTTGTACTGTCGGGGTCATTATATTGAGATGGGCTGAATGTCCGACTCCACCTGATGCAATTATTGAAACTTCGTTGTATGAAGGGTTTGGGAGATTTGCAACGAACTTCTCCTTAGAATAATTGCCCATGGTAAAAGAAGATATGGGTCCATTATTCCGTAGAGTATCATGTTTCAAGAGCTTGATTGTGGTACTGCGGTCATTTTTTTTATCAATTTTGTCATCATCGTCATAAAGACCATCCTCATCATCATCTTGTTCATGATTCATCTCATCATTTTGCTCTTCGATGCCATTATTTTTTTTGGCAGTCTCTGAATATACAATTTCAACTAATGCAGAATCGGAACTTTTTCCCGCAATAAATAATAAATTGTCACTTAGAAAATGAATTACCCCTGGGTTTTCCATTTCAATATCGGCATACAATGAAGGATCTAAACTTTCCACACTAAGTCCCTTTATATTTTTTCCATCGACCTCGAAGGTAATTGTGTGTATTTCACCACTTTTTAAGATCACCAAAACTCTCCGATCATTGGGAAGCATGGATATGGAACAGTCTTCTAGCTTCAATTCTTTCAGAGATTCGTCCAGAAAATCTTTCATGGCCTGAGTTGTATCAAGTACAAACAGATTGAGCGCTACTATACGCATGATTCCACCACTGTCAATATGTATCATTTGATTACAGCCCACTAGCAAAGAACCATTGAGTGGTGACATGAGAGGCACAACACGATGCACGTCGAATGGCAACTTCTCGATTTTAAAAACAATCGTGGCAGAAGCAGAAGCAATATCTAAAGACCATACCGAATACACGACATTGTCTTTTTTTTGGGGCAATAATCCCGCCCAAGTTTTAGTAACCTGTGAAAGAACTGCCACTGTGGGTTCTCTGTAGTTATGAAGGAATTGAAAGTCTATTATGTCACCAACAGAGGAATCCAAAGATGAAGCATCGATGATCAAACTTGTTTCAAATAAGTCAAGATTTGATGCACCGAGAGATTTTTGAAGCAGATGCGGAGTCTGATTGCCAATATCCGGACTATCAGCTGATTGTTGATCTAAATTTCTGTCATTGAGCGAATTTCCAGAAGTAGATCTCTCATTGGTGTTGTCATTTTCCATGTCTATGTCATCGTCATCGTCATCGTCATCGTCGACAGAATTGAACGGAAGAAACACAAGGAGGTTATTTCGACGTAAACAAAAGAAAGGCCTTGTGAGAGTACCTACAAGAAGCTCTGTTTCATCAAGATTTTCATAAGAGGCACTTTGTAACGCATGTTCATAAAAATGCAATGATACTGTTGCGATTGAGTGTTTAAACGGATCCCATTTGATACAAGACACTTTAGCACTCTTTGTTGCAACGAGGATATAATCCAAATGAGTATTTTCCACAGTTCTTATTGGCTGTAATTTAGTAATGAGACCTTGTAGCTTATAAGAATCGATAAGCTTTAGCTTAAAATCTGAACCTTTATTTGGAGTAGGTCGCTTTATTTTCAAGACCTCGTATACCTCAAGAGTCGTGGATTTTCCGATAATCAAATGTTTCTCATCTGGGCTGATAAAATTACATGCTAGACAATCAGAGATCACAGTAGGATCTATAATGATATCGTAAACATTCATGGCTTGGAATCTAAGGAAATAAAAGCAAGCGTTTTTTGCAAAAAGTTATTTTCCATCTGAGTCGTGCACTTTGTTGGAAGAAATACCGCCCTAGAATCTGTTATATACACAACATATATATGCAAAAGTCCCCAAGCTTATTAGCCTGCAAAACCTTGAGTTCTAAGCTTGGTCTTCATTTGTACTTTCAATTCTCATGTAATTATTTTTTTTATCTATTTAGAAAAATTAATGAAAGAAAGTACTCGTGTCAAACAACTAAGAAATTTGCATTGTGCTGTTGCGCACTCCATCATATTGATGCTACATTTTGTAAAATTCTACTTCTTTCGTTCTCATTTTTTTTCCATATTTTATTTTCTGGAATTGAGATTGTGATTTATTCAATGAGAAACCAATCGATGATAATTTCTTTAAAAGCCTGCATCGTATTGAAAGATTTCTTTTCCCAAATCGTGACCAGATCAACCAATCATGTGAACTTATAAGAGAAATAAAATAAAAGGCATAGCAAATGCAGCTGGGATAATTCGTGTACCACCACCTTCATATGTGCTCAAATATGTCACATGAGTATCATTAGAAATTGTGTTTGATGCCATTGTTGACTTAGTCAATGTTGACTTTGTTTGCGTCAAAATGTTATTAGTTATCACGTTTACTGTTATATCAGCAGATGTGGTTGTCCTGCGGGACACAATATCGTTTGTGGATAAAGAAATTGCCAGGGATCTTTTTCCTTCTAGAATCAATTCCGTAGAGACAGTCTGAATCTTAGTGAAAGGACTGTATGTGGTTAAAGTAGTTTTTTTTCCACTGATAACTGTTGTGATGTATGAGATACCAGTTGTGATAGAGCTAGCAGAACTTTGGCTTTTGCTGAAATGCGTAGTTGTTGCAATGGTCGTGTAAACATTGTTGAGCATGTTTGTTGGAAGTTCAGAATCACTTGAGAGAGAAGGTATACCAGTTTTCTCAGTAAAAGTAGGCTCAACTATGTTTGCTGAAAGTTTGGACTTACTTGCCTGAGAAAGTGTGCTAGTTTTACCTGTATTCAAAGATTCAACGATGTTGCTAATTGGACAATATGTTGTGAAAACAGTTTGTTGGCCATCAACTGTTGTTGTTATCACAGTTACACCTGTAGTGACTAAATCTTCCCGACAATTCATTTCTGAACAGCTCGTAATTGTCAAAACTGTATTCTGTTGTGGATTATTTAGAATAGAGGCAGCATCTTCTGTTATTACCGAAAAATGAGAGGCGTAAATACTAGAGATGGTGTCCACTGTTTTATCTGCGAGTGTATTCTGACTAAAAGGAATTTGAGTATCGAGCTCTGTTTCTTCTTTCATAATCATAGAGCTAATACTGGTTTCAAATTGCCCACTTTTAGACTCAGAATTTGGAGCAATATTTGTTTGAATGCTGGTTGAAAGTGAAGTATCATAAGTTTTGGAGTTGCTTTCAGTGATACTTACACCAGTGGATACTTGATCTGATATAAAGGTTTCATCGTCGATAGTTGGGAGTGGTGAAGCGGTTACATATGTTGTCAAAATACCATCCACTGTTGTTACTAATGTCGTCAAACCACTGAGCATGGTTGTGACGTAACACTCGTCATCAGCGCAAATTGTCTTAAGCATGGTCAATGTTTTTTCGTTCGTAGCATAAGCAGTGGCATAAACGTATGAGTCTTCATATGAACTTGAATAATTTCCATAATAAGCCCTGGAGCTAAATTTTGTGCATGTAGATGATACTATGGTTGATGTATAGCTTGGCAAGTTTAACAGTTCACTTGTGACAGCTAAAGTAGCTGTAAGTAAAGCTGCAAAAGTCGTGATTCTCATTCCTAAAGGTAAGTCTGTCTGGGTTAAAGGCAAAAACAGAAAAATAATGAATAAAAAAATAGGATTAAAAAAAATGAGAAGCTTTTATTTATAAATCATTATACAGCTTTATGGGGCGTGAATGTCAGAGTTTAGAAATTGCTGGATATATCTCCACTTGTATCGAAATCCTGCTGGTATCTGCTTGATCTGTCTGGCATGCAGGAAATTGGGAGCATCGGTGCATATGATACTTAACTCAGGCATATTGAGTATTTACATGTCTAGTACAAAAAAACTCTATCCTGAGCAGGATGTCCATAAAAATGAAGAAAAGCCAAAACTATTGAAGCAGGATTAGTATCTAGTTATTCTCACTGAAGGGCTGGAATAGGGTCGGCTACCGATACCATGTAAGTGTGGTAAATATCTTGAGGTTGAAGAAAGCCATATTAGTGCGTGCTCGGTACAACGGCTGGCTTGGGTGGATAAAGCACGTGAGACAAACATCTAAAATTTCTCACTGCTGGCTATGCTTCCATATTAATCTACCCTAGAAAAAAGATACATGCTTACGTTGATAAAAACCTGAGAACACGGTTCATCTTCAATAACTAAGCTCATTTTTTCAACATAAAAGTTTTGAGTTCCCGTACAGAACTCACGTGGTTGCACAACGTACAATTTACATTATATCATATTTTAGACCCGCAAATCGAATTCATCCATGCTTTTTCACTACCTTCTAATACATTTTTGGCTATCGTTCTGTGTTCTGCGTGTTCTTGAGGTATCAACCGTGGAAGAAATACTTGCTCAACCGAAATCTTTGATATATTTCTATGCCCCTGATTGCCGACATTGTCAAAATTTTAACGATGATTTCCTGTACCTATCTGATCTTTACAATTCAAATTCTAACTTTCAAATTGTCAAGATCGACGGTCGAAAACATGAACATCTCAGGGATTTATTTAATATCAAATCTTTTCCAACTCTCAAATTGTACGATGTTGCGAGAAAGGAAGTAACGTCGTTTACAAAAGAAAGACTGTTGGAAAATTTGCAAAGCTTCATCAAAGAACATGCTGAAGTTAATCCTGATTTGAGTAAAATCGAAAATTCACTCCATGAAGTTTCAACGCACGCTGACATTGATAAACTCAAAACAGAAGGTAAACCTATTTTGATTGCTTTTGTGCAAAAACAGGATTTTGCTTGGAAAAATTTTTTCTATCCAAATCATTTTTATCAGTCTACCGCTAAGAGACATACAGAAATTATATTTGCGATAAATTTTGTCGATGAAGAAGATTTGAAAATCATGAAAATGTATCATGTGAGTAATATACCCTCATTGGTATTGGTTGAAGGTGATCACATCGGAATATATAATACCCTCACATCGAATCCCATTACCAACAATGAGCTTAGTGTGGAAGAGATAGAAACATTTTTGGTAAAATACTCTAATCAAATGGAAGGAATCTGGTTTGAAAATATTGATAGATTGGCTTCTTATTCTCAACAGTTGCCATATGTTGGACATATGCAGCGAAAACCTGGTATGAACTATGTCGAAGGCACTATCAAACAAGATATGGTTGGATTAGAAATTGGAGAGCAATACCGCATCCTACTAGATAAGATCACTTTGTAAATCATAATCTCTGAAAGCAAAATAATTACGTGATGCATGTTGATTTGAAGTATAGAACTTTTCTTAAAGCTGAAGAAACTAATCATTCGAATGTAAGTACCAAACCAACATGCATTAACGACTTTTTTGTTTGTGTTTCCATTTTTCGCTTCAAATTAGGCCTATATTATTAGATACTAAGTGTTTTTATCTGTTTCAGGTTTACTAAAATTGCTTGGTGTGGAAATTTTCGGGATGGTTATAGCTTGTCAGTTTCACAAGATTCCAAGGTGTTTTTAATCACCCGCAGCGTGAATATCTATCAAATTGTGGGGCGATATGAATAAATTTTACATATCGGTAAATAAAATTAAAATGAAGAGGGTAAGTCTCACATATGAAACCTTTTTACAGACTTGAAATTTGACATAGTATTTCTCAGAATCATTGGTCACCCAATGTATGCAATATGCACATTAACATTAGCCGATTATAGAAAATATGTATAGGGTTGTGAGGGTTGACAAAATATCTGCTGCAATCGAAGATTCACTCTTGCTCGTACAAAGGCGATATCTACATACTGGTTATGCTCTCCTCAGCGCGCGCATTCGAGCTTCATGTCTTGAACACGTGCACTTCAGTAAACCACAACAATAAAGTCCCTTTTCTTTTGCTCACTTGAGTCAACGAAATTTTTTTGGGGAGGAAGTCGATTTCAATCGTCTTTAATCTAATAACTTTTTGAGGAATGAATATATTTCGCCTTCTCGGAGACCTTTCTCATATGGTCAGCAGTGGAATTTTATTGTACTCCATCGAGGTGAATAGATCAGTTGATGGTTTATCTTTGAAAACTCAGGCGCTCTATGTTATTGTCTTTGTTTTTCGCTATGTTGATTTGTTTTACAAGTTCGTTTCGTTCTACAATTCCTCTATGAAAATGTTTTTCATTGCCACCTCCATCTATACTGTTTACTTAATGACGCATAAATATCCCAAAAAAATAAGAGAGGATACAGATACTTTTCCAGTCAAATATCTTTGCTTTGCTGCTACGGCTCTTGCCTTACTATTTACACACGCTTATACCGTGAGAGAGGTAACCTGGTCTTTTTCAATTTGGTTGGAGGCTCTCGCCATTATTCCTCAATTGTTCATGTTACAGAAGACGGGATCTGCTGAAAATATCACCACTCACTATATCTTTGCATTGGGTTTGTATCGCCTTCTCTATATCCCAAATTGGTTGTACAGATATTTCGCTGAGGGAAAGTTTGATTATGTCGCTGTCCTTGCTGGTATTTTACAGACTGTCATTTACTCCGATTTTTTCTACATTTACTACACAAAAGTGATGCAAGGTAAATCATTTGAACTTCCGGTATGATCATGAAACAATTTTTTCATGTTATATGTTCATATATAATTATTCAAAAAAAAAATAACAAAACATAGAACTTCTTATTAAAGTTGTTTTACTGTTCGTGGAATTTCGATGAATTTATAGCTTCGTATTGATTCAAAAGTGACCCTGAGATCAACGTTGTTTCACTCCAGCATATATATTGCTTAATCCCTCTTTAATGGATAGTAGACTTTTCTGACACCTTCTTTGGTGATGATAAAAATTTCCAATCCGTCACCAACTTGGATGTGTCTTTCAGTCGCAGACGAAAATGCATCTTTGACTAAATCCAAAACCTCTTCCAAGTTTAAGTATCTCAATTGCTTCTTTTCTTTTCCCTCAGTGCCGGGTTCATGCTGATTCTTAAAATTCACTTGATTGTCAAGAAATGGCATGATCAACGACGCAGCTGCACCCCCAGCTCTGCATTGCTCTCTTTCATAAGAACCAACAGGGTCGTAAGAATAGACCGCGCCTTTTCCGTCTTCGTCTAATCCAGCGATAAGAGTACTCACGTAAAAAGGAAAAAACCGTTTTCCATATAACAAGTGTTGAATATATCTAGCAGCTGATTGAATACTCAACTTTTTGTTGTTGTTGTTGAATTTGTACCATTTGAAAGCAGTCTTGAACCTGTCGATCAACGCGGCGCCATCGGCAGAAAAGCCATTGGCAGTCATCGCTATGTTATCACCAACATCAAAAATTTTTGGCTCATAACGAGAATTGATGTTATAACCAGAAACAATACGTGTATCTCCAGCTAATACTGCAAAATCTTCACCCGCGATTCCAAGCACAGTTCCACCGTTGTCGGTGTAAGGATTGAATCTGTGTTCAATGGGAACTGCCGATTGTTCGGCACTATATTCTGAGGCCACTGTACTCATGGTAATATTTGAAGATGAAACGATGTATGAGTAGCTTCGTGAATTCTTCGAAATGTCTAAGGAGAGAAGCTGATATTGCGTTATTGTATTATTTGAAATTGAGTTATGAAAGTTATCGCCACTTGGGAGTGCGGTGTGTGTCTGGTATGGTCTGGTAGTGTGCAAGAGAGAACCGCACTTGAAGTAGACCAGCATCCAAAAGTGGCAGACGATAAAGAGAAAAAGCAACTTTTTTCAAGCAGTTTTAAGAATAGTTCTACGATACTTTCAATACAATTTATGTTAAATTCTTGAACTAAAAGCAAGTTGTATCATAAATATTTTTCTGACGAAACAGGATTTTAAAATATTGGCTATATACATAATTAATTTGACTTCTCCTGTTGGATTCGAGAAATATATGCTTTAGATATGACATTCCATGATCTCATATACTTTTCCAAACATTGACTGACGCATGTGTTTTGTTGTGGAGAGATTTGTTCTTGAGGTTGGTTGATACATTTATCGAAACAGTTTTGCGTGATTTTGTTCACAAGCTCAGTTGCATTTGCGACAGCAAGCTCTTGAGCGATTTGCTCTTGAAGCAGAGCTTTTATTTGATTGCCCGGTGTCGTCAGGGCTGATGCAGCTGCAGAAGTATTTGATCCAAAAAGAGCCATTGTGGTGTTCTGAGGGAATGCTTTTCTGGAAAAATGTGAAATATCTGGATGGTTTCAACACGACTATCAACGCTAGCGCGGCCTTTGCTCATAACTTCAACTATTAATTTTTGATCCGAGCATGAATCTCAAGAATTTCCAGGAACAAACCGGTGGTATTATTTGAGACAAATATAGATCAATTGCCCATCCAAAAAACACAATTTTAACAATTGGATTCTCTCATGCTTTGCAAAAACAATTTTTTGGTTCAGTCACATGTAGTAATTTTAACAGCAATCTACAGATCTAGCTTACTCCTGGCTAGAGTATTAACCAGTAAAACCAAAATTGGAAAGTTGAGTCCAGAATTTTTTTCTCTGTATGTCTAGGGAGTGTTTTCCTAAATAGATTTCCCAAAAAACTCGATATTTATTAGCGTCTTTTTTTTTGTGGTAAGAAATACGCAGTTTTTCTTATGTTAAAAATTTATTAAAAAGATATAGAAATTATACGTATATTACAAATAGAGTTTTCTTTTAAAAAAAATTGACCAAAAATGATGATTTCAAGTAATAATAATTGTATTGATGATGAGAGGAATGATGATGATTCGAAGAATTTAAAAACAAGAAAAAATTGAAGCGGTGTATTTAAAGCTTAACTAAATGATGCGTGTCTTTATTTTGTTGTCAACTCGCGAGATATACAGAATAGAAAGCCAATGCTTTACTTGCAATTAGTTTTAAGGAGGCAGCGATCACATGCATTTTCCTTTCTTGAAACGCGCCAATATACTATCACGTGACATGATCCGCGATAAGTCAGATTCTGGATGTCTAACCCGTCTATCTTGTCTTTGCAACCCCTAATTTGAACATTCACAACAAAATCTTTTCCACCCATTGCAATTTAGAGATCTGCTCTCATTCAATCGCATATTATCTTCAGAAATAAGATATTCTTCCCCTAACTGAATATTGTTTGATACCCCAAGTTTTCAGTCCACTCTCAAGTCATAAAATCACTGAAGATCCAGTTACATGACTCGAACAGATTCGAAAAGTTCAGTCATAAAAGAGGATAATGTGCACATTTTTCTTCTCATTCATGGTCTTTGGGGCAATCCAAATCATATGCTGACAATAGAAAAAGCTGTTAAAAGGTCTTTATCTCCCATCTCCAGCGAGAAAATTGTCACCATTAAGCTGTCGTCGTTTCGATTTTGGAAAACTTATGACGGAATCCAAAGATGTGCAGAAAATACTATAGCTGACTTGCTATATGAGATCGAAACACTCAAACTAAAAAACAAGTCTCATGTAACTAAGATTAGTATTTTGGGATACTCCTTGGGTGGATTAATTTCTAGATACGTGATTGGACGATTGCACGAATTGGGATTTTTTGACGAAGTCACCCCAGTATTTTTTTCTACTTTTGCTACTCCACATGTTGGAATACATTTTTTTAAAAAAAACTTGTTCGACACATTGGCAAATCGGATGGGCAAGCGTCTTTTTGGCAAAACTGGTTTCCAATTATTTTTAAAAGATTCAGAGAAGTTGTTAGTAGAAATGACACGTCCTGAATCTCATTATATGAAAGGATTAGGTTTATTTCAAATGCGAATTCTTTTGGCCAATATAAAAAACGACAGAACTGTTCCGTTTTACACTAGTTTTATCACAGATTACTCACCTTTTGACCACCTAAACTCAATTAAGGTGCAATACTTTCATGTTAAATCATCTGCAAAAGTTAATAATGTTTCTGTATGGCCAAAATTTGTTGATCTTCGGCGATCGTCGCGGATCAAAAGTCAGAAACTGAAGCATCGAAATGTGCAAGAAGCGACGTCGATATTGAGATCCAATATTATCATTCGTTATACCATACTTTCGTTCGCAGCTTTGGTCTTATTTCCATTCTATCTTCCTTTGATCATTTGTCTATCTTTCTACGTTTCTGGCTACAGCATATTAAAAATCAAGTTACTTCCTGGACCTGATATCATGGAACATTGGTCAGGTGTTAGGGTATCCGTTTTCCAAGGAGGCACTGTTAACGTGGATCATGCAGAGCTTGGTAGTACTAGAAGGCAAGAAAGAAGAAAATTTTCGCATCACTTGTCATTGAAAGGTGATACTTCGAAATTTACAGAAAACACAATGGAGAAAATGTTAGCAGCTGAAGAACGATTCACATCTGATACTTCGGTCTTGGCTGAAGTAGAGAACACAAATAACAAATCTGACGAATCAAATCATACCGAATTGACTATTGGTGACTCTTCTTTCAAGGAGAATGATTTTACCGAGCCAACAGAATGGGATTCTTCTCTGGATATATCGCGAGGCGAATTATCCGACATAACCACCCGGAAAGATAAAGTACAAAATTGTGTTTCTTTGGTAATGTCAAAGAAAAACGGATCGATCGAAATTCCCATATTAGCATACGACCAAGCGATCAAAGAGCACATCCCTTTCCTTGTCTGGGATGATCTTGATAAACCTTCATTATTTGAAGATGATGACAAACTTCTTCTTACCGAAGACGAGCTCACTATTGTCAAAAATTTAAATGATCTTAACTGGATCAAAATTCCGGTATACCATGATCTGTTTAACGCACATGATAGCATAGTGGCTAGAAGAGGAGATATCAAAAACCCAAAAGGCACCTGCACGTTATTTTTCTGGGCATCTATTCTCAGAAATTATATTCTTCAAGACGAATAAAGACACTTTCAAATGGAAATGAAGTTCGGTATGGCGATAGATATTTTCTAAATTGTGCTAGTAAACAAAAAAGCATCTAATTAAAATTATAAAAATTTTTAGTTGATGACGAATTCATCCAATTAAGACTTGATTTAATGTCGGGAATATCTTACTCTCTTGTGTCTGCTTCGATTTATTTTACTGCAGTATTGCGCAGGTCGAACTTGTTCTAAATTTTAAAATATTGTATTCCATTATCTGTTTGCCAAGGAGTTTTTTTAGTATTTTTGGAATAGATAATTGCAAGGAATAATTATGTGCTAGAGAAATAAAGATGTTTTAAAATGAATAATAAGTCGAATTTTTGGATAACACTCTCATGGTTCAATGGTATATCAATATGCGTGGTATATATCCATATAAGATCTTGCATGTAAGACCATCTCAGAACATTGCTCTATGTTCAGAAACCAACATGGGTAGTTAGGACTATACACCATGTTCCTAAATTCTAGAATACGGGCAAAATTGAATCCAAGAGCTCTAATTCCGGTCTACTTTAAGCCATTACGCCACATTTCAATACCGGAAAGTTACCTCACTTTTAGTAGAGGCTTATCAACTTATCGAAGGCAAAACCCAGGTACTGGCACCAAACAATCGTTTCGCTTCTTACCTAATTTTAGGCCTGCACTATCAACCCATAGTCAACAAAAACATCATCAATGGGAGAGGAATGATTCAAATTGGTCATGGTCATGGGACGAATCCTCCACATTTTATCTTGGAACAGGTCTTGGTATTATTTTTCTCTATACGTCGAAAACGGCGTGTTATAATGATGTGTGCCTTGCTGAGACATCCATACATATTTTGAAACCTTCTAAAGACTCAGAGACATTCGAAAGCGGACTTTATGCCTCTTCGAGAAAAGAGAAGCAAGATCTCTATAACAATATGAGGTTGAACCAGACAAGCAAGGGCTTACTTTTGAAAAGGATATTCTATACGATAAAATTTGCTATAATTGATTATGTCATTGATCCACTTGAGACAATAGTAAGGTTTTTGGAATTGAGCGCATTGATATTTCCCTTAATTTTTATTGCACCAATATGTTGGATCGGTCGCAAAGACAAGTATTCCAGTGATAGGGTTAGAACAGGTGCCAAGCTTTGGGTTAGGTATTTAAGATGGACAACGGAAGCTGCCGGTGCAACATTTATTAAATTGGGGCAATGGGCTGCTTCAAGAACTGACATTTTCCCCAGATTATTATGTGATGAATTAGGTCAATTGCATTCTAACGCAAAACCACACTCTCTTTATGAGACAAAAAAGATTATCTCAAAGAGCTTTGGGATGCCCTTTGATGATATCTTTGACTACTTCA
The DNA here is from genome assembly GCA_030561945.1 of Metschnikowia krissii. Classification (NCBI taxonomy): domain Eukaryota; kingdom Fungi; phylum Ascomycota; class Pichiomycetes; order Serinales; family Metschnikowiaceae; genus Metschnikowia; species Metschnikowia krissii. Next base: position 91,972 of record JAKTYP010000078.1, on the reverse strand, counting down.
ATGAAAAGCCTGTTGGTGTCGGTGCTATTGCACAGGTATACTTGGCAAATTTGTCAGATCGTGCCATCTCCAAAGCTAGAGCTGAAGATGAATCCGAACTTTTAGAGTTTAAAAACTCAGAGGAAAAAAAAAACTCTTTTTGGAATAACATGATTGTAACAGAACAACATGGAAATTTGGTTTCTTCACAAAAAGTGGCAATAAAAGTTCTACATCCGAACGTTGAGAGAAAAATCAATCGAGATTTAAAGATCATGAAATTCTTTGCTAATCTTATTGATGTAATTCCAACCATGGAATGGCTTTCTTTGCCTGATGAAGTCGAACAATTTAGTATTTTGATGCGCTTGCAACTAGATCTCCGCATTGAGGCTCTTAATTTGGCCAAGTTTCGTCATAATTTTCGCAATAGGCTTGATATCCATTTTCCCAAGCCATTCTTGAATTTCAGCACTAGAGATGTACTAGTTGAAGAATATATCAAAGCAGTTCCGATGGAAAAAATGCTTTCTTTGAAAGGGAACTTTGGGAAAAATTTATCTAAAGAAGTCAGTGACAAAGGTCTTGATTCTTTTTTACAAATGTTGATCCTCGACAACTTCGTGCATGCAGACCTACATCCGGGAAATATGCTTGTGCGATTCTACAAGAACGAGATGTATAAACATGAGCGAGAATATAAGATAGTTAAGTCAACAAATGAAAGTGAAACTAACAGGATTACTGAGGAATTATTGGCTCTTGGTGATAACAGTGATGCTTGGTGCGAGAAGCTCGCGTCATTGTACGAGAATGGGTTTCATGCCGAAATATGCTTCTTGGATGTTGGACTTATAACCGAGCTTAATCATATCGATAGAATAAATTTCATCGATTTGTTCAAATCCTTATCCGAGTTTGATGGTTACAAGGCTGGAGAGTTGATGGTTGAAAGGTCCAGAACGCCTGACACAGCTCTCAACAAAGAAATATTTGCCTTGAAAGTCGAAAAGTTGGTTGACAGGATGAAAGAAAGAACTTTCACACTTGGAAACATTAGTATTGGTGACCTTTTGGATCAAGTCCTTCTGATGGTCAGATCTCATCATGTGAGAATGGAGGGGGACTTTATCACCGTTATTGTTGCTATTTTGCTCTTGGAGGGCATTGGTAGACAGCTTGATCCACAATTAGATCTTTTTGCAAGGTTTGTATATGCCTTTATGTGGCTTTCCAGCAAAAGATATTTCATTTGAATTCTAATCCTGAGATGGTTTTCTTTTGATTCAGTCCGAAAATATACTAACTGCTTTTAGCTCGCTACCAGTTTTGAGAAAATTGGGAATACTGAAAGAGGGAAAAGAATTGCTTCAAAATGAAGATTCTTTGAATATGATGAAGGTGTGGTTAGCCTTAGAGGTGAGACAGCTCATCAACGCATCTATACAAGATGTACGTATCAATTTTCTTTTCGAATTTCTACTTGGATATTTGATAAGTTTCGACCCTGAATGTCAAAATGAAAACTTAATACTAACGTGCAGATCCATGCACTTGTCAAAGCTGACATGCTTAGTGCAAATATATGATAAGTCTAATTCCGCATTCCGCCCTACGTCACTTCACAAATGAACAAGAAAATTTTTGTATCCTATTCTTGCTAATATATTTATTATGATGTTTAGAGGATAACTAACGATGCAGAGTGTCTTTGAAACTGAAACTCTGTCAATTTTGAGACATAATGTCAAGAATCCCTGATGCTCCATACATAAGTCAACTTCAAGAAAATTTTAGACCCCTGTTTGGATTCATTTTGTAAAATCAATGGGTACTGCTGAATAAAAAAAATGAATAAATTAGAAAAAAAACATTTCATCGATTTCGTGTTTTGTTAAATTTGTATAATTGTGGTCACGTGATTGACATAATAAGGATTTAAGTTTTTGAATCAGGGCGCGTATAGTTTTGCCACCCACATATCTTTTCCTTTACGTTTTGAAACCATGGCTTCCAATCCTCCAGGACAGTGCTGTGCCATTGCAAGCTTCCATGAAGGAGCGCCACGAGGCAGTCATAAAACCATTTATGGATTGAACACTTACGTCACCGGACCCGAGCACTCTAATGCAAGAGTGATTGTTATTTTAACGGACATCTATGGTCATAAATTAAATAACACCTTGTTGGTAGCTGATCAATTTGCAAAGGCGGGGTACAAGGTTTACATCCCTGATATTTTGAAGGGTGATCCAGTCGTAGACTCATCAGTTGATCTTTCATCTTGGCTTCTGAAACATACTAATGAAATTACCCATCCAATTGTAGATGGGTTCTTGAAAGCCCTTCGAGATGATATTGGCATTACATCATTTGTAGGTGTTGTTGGTTACTGTTTTGGAGCTAAGTACACCATCCAACATTTGGCAGAGAATGGATTGGCGACAGCTGGTGCCATTGCTCATCCTTCTTTTGTAACCATTGAGGAAGTCGCTGCAATTAAGAAGCCGATAGTTATCTCCGCCGCTGAGGTTGACCCCATTTTTACAACTGAGCTTAGACATCAAACAGAAGAAAAACTTGCCGAGATTAAAGCTAGATATCAGCTTACTTTGTTTTCGGGTGTTTCCCATGGCTTTGCTGTCAGAGGAGATATCACAGACCCATCAGTAAAGTATGCAAGAGAGAAAGTTGTCACAGATCAGTTGCAATGGTTCTCTATGTTTTGAATCGATTGTGCTATATTATGTACAACTTTATTATATATTCTGATTTAATTCGTTTTTAAATTGAAAATCTTACCACTACAAGTTCTGTCTGCATACAATTTCTCCTAATTCTCTCAAAAATATGTCGAAATAAACTAGGGGAAATAGCACCAGAATGATATCAATAACGCAGTATTCAAGAAATTAGGAAGATGAGATATAAGGCATGCTATCCCATTTATTTTTTTTCTCCGCCATATAACTAGTCGTACTTAAATCACCAGTTCACGCCCAATTTACAAAAAGATCCAAACAAAGAATTAGGTGGGCCCACTTTAGAATTCTTATAGACTGTTTTGGCTGGTGATCTTTCGTCAAAAGTTTGAATTTTTTGAGAGTTTTAGAAATAGAATGTTAGATTATTAGCAAAGAACAGTACAAACCCCCACCCAATTTTACGATGGAATGGTTCTTCTCAAATTTGCATTCGCTCTGGATTTTGATGCAGAACTTAACTATAAATGGCTGGCATTTGGGGATCTACATGGGTATTCGAGGTCCTCTTTTCCTGGTGTGCTTAAAAATTTAAACCTCGGAGATATTAATAGATTGGGTTTAGTATACATATGGGAAAGAACTGATACTCGCCGAAAACCATATCATGATATTTTACCAACTCAACCAGAAACAATAGATGAATTGAAGTTTCTACCATTTGATGGGGCTTATGTTGGAAAGTATATCTATGGTCGCGGTGTTTCAGATTATAAGAGGTTGCTTGTTGGTTCAATGGAGAGTATTGAAATGCTGGTTTCAGAGTATCACTTTACTCCGCAATAATCTGTAGTTTTGTCTATTTGCTCTCAAAAAGCCACGAGGTTTGGATCCAACAAGATATCAAAACTTCATCTTAAGAAATACGATGAATCCCTCTTTTCTTCAAACCATATATGAAGAAAATACTGGGTATATTGTAGTAAATAAGTACTTTCTTCCTATTATAGGAAAAAAGGGTCATCTTAATTCAATCATCGAACTTTTCACTAGAGGGGGGAGTTATACTTTCGTACCTCTGAAGCATACTTCCATTGGTATCATGTCAAAGATCATCAGTTTAATTGGGGATGAGGAGTTTAAAAGCATCATCTCAAAAGTGAACTCTGTTCTGAATCAATTATAATTCATGGATGAGCCTTCGAAATCCATGGGTCTAGAGTTCAGCAAAACTACAATGAAGGTAAATTTGGACAAGAATGCCATCAAAGAATTATTGAATTTCTTATTCCGTGATTTGTACATGAAGTATAATGCTCTACCCAAACAACATGTGTCAGTTTTAATAAATCACAGAACTACGCTAAAGGAGTATGTAGCCTCTACAAGACAAAATGTCGTGTCACAGGTACAAGCTTTCGCTGCGGAATATGATTTAGGTCTTATATGCGACGGTGAAATAATGTTGGACTAAACTGAAAAGGAGTTTTGACTATAAATCAAATGAGAAATTAAAACCAACCTCATTGACATCAATTGGAAATTTTATCTTGAATAGTTGAGTGAATCTTCGAGATTCTTGTATAAAGATTTGGTCTCTCCGGTTTCCAATGAAATTTACATATTTTCATTTTTCATAGGCACGAGTAACATAGAAAAAAAGTCTCACTTGAAATTAACCAAAACGTTCTTCAGACACATTCTTATCTTACCTATTATTAATTCAAATTTTCATTCAGTGTATGAAAAGCTTGACTTTGATAGTCCAATGCATATGATTACTTTTTATTACTATTACTTGCAGGTGCTTAATCAATTAATTGACCTAGAACAAATATTTTTTCTGTGAAACAAATCAGGGAACTAATTAGATCTTAATAAAGTTGATCGTTTTTTTTTTCAAACTGTCTGAGCTTGTTTGGAATAAATGTATTTTTGTAATTAATAGACTATTATTCAACAAGCTTGCAACATCGTCAAGAGCGACAAAAGTAAGCAGCGGACTGCACAAGCTAACATCATTGCAAACGAGATGAAAAAAGGCTTGTAATGATTAAGTCAAAAGCCTTTCCTTCGGTAAAATGCCTACAGAATTAGAAGAATTGGTAGAATTTTTGCATTCTCCACAACCTGCAGTGGTACAAATAGCACTTGATAACCTAGTGGGCTATTCCCAGGGACCACAACAAAAAGTGTTTGCGTATAATAACTATGAGGCCATCAATGACTTGAAGAAATTATCAGGCAATTCAGGAAAAACATCAGTCAGTCAATCCGTAACCATCCTTGCAAATTTGTGCGATGATTTTAAAGTACGCGAGCTTATTATAAAAGATAGGGAATATTTGAGCTTCTTAGTGTCAGCTATAATCAAGCCAACAAACATCAATGCCGATTTGATGTGCATTTTACTTGCAAACTTGGCAAAAAATGATCTGATTACGGATATCTTCGAGATTGAAATCAAACAAAAAGATACTGACAAAGAGATTTTCAAACTGACTAAGGCGATGGACTGCCTCATGGACTGTTTCGTGAAGGGGTTTGATAGAAGTTTGAACAAATATGCTACTTACGATTATTTAGCATATTTTTTCTCTGATATTTCTCGATTGAAGATGGGCAGACATTATTTCATCACTGAACAATCATATGATGCAGTGGTTCCAATATCTAAGCTTTTAGTTTTCACTGAAAAGTATGACTCTAAAATTCGTCGCGAAGGTGTCGCTTCAACAATTAAGAATTCTCTCTTCGATATCGATTCACATCAAAAGTTGATCACAGATGAGGCTATAAATTTGTTGCCTTATATTTTATTACCAGTTGCTGGTTCTGAAGAATTAGATGAGGACGATATGTTCAACTTACCTGAAGAATTACAGTTGTTGCCCGCTGATAAAATGAGAGAACCCATTGAAACAATTTTAAACACACATTTAGAATCTCTTTTGTTATTGTGCACATCAAGAGAAATAAGAGAAATGTTACGGGAAAAGTCAGTATATGCTCTAATTCGTGAGCTTCACAAGACCTCTGATTCGGAAGATGTAGTTGCTTTGTGTGACAGGTTGGTGCAGTTGTTGATGAGAGATGAAGAAATAGTAACTGAAGAGATGGAAGAAAGCGATGAAGATGACGATAAAGTTATAGAGATATTATAATTTCAAATAAAAAGACAATTGATTTTAGATATTCAAGAGATTTTCAGAAAGATAGTAATGATATTGATATAATGAGATATTCTATTCATAATCTAGAGTGTACGTATCTTCTTTCTCAACATGCTTACCTAGTATTTATTTTTAGTAGTTTTTGGTGTTATATTCGAAAAAAACGATGCATGATAACGTAGCGTATACTTTTGACTTTATTTTTTGATTACTCTTTGAGCTGAAGCTTTCCATCAGATAATCTAAGGTTTTGTTTCACAATTTGGATGATACGGGTCTTGTTATCCTTATGAGTTCCAATCCTGCTTCTCAAATTTAGAAGCAATTCCTTAGTTGTTAAAGGATTTTGTCTCACGATATTTAAAACTTCCAGAGTCGTTACAAGCTCTCCATTGACACCAGGATCTCCCAAATCAATATGACTAGGAGCAGCTGGGTTTGGGACAGGAGGAGTTAGTACGTCTCGTTTGCTCTTTTTGATAGGAGAGGAACCTTCAAAATCCTGAGGCCTCTTTTTTGCATTTGGGTTCCACTCACCATGAGGGAATTGATGCAAAAATTCTTTCGTTGCATTAATCACAACTGTTGTGCCAATGAACTTGGAAATGTAAACAGTACGAACTTTGGGTATCTCTCTCACGGTTTCCTCGTCTAATGGCTCTTTTTTTATGTTTGTATCTTGATCAGATTCATCATTGCTCTCCAAGTCTGACTGCGAGACATAAGGATTAGTTTCTTCATTGTCACTCTCATATACTGCGCCTTCAGTCTTATTCAATACCTTTTTTAATTTTTTTCCCTCTTTATCAACTTTTCTTGATTTTTCAACTTCAAATAAATCATTGAGGTCGTCACTGTCATCTCCGGCATCCAGTTGCCCATCAAAATGTGCGGCTTTGAGCATTTCCTTCTTGATTTTCTTTTCCAGTAACTTATTTTCTTCTTCATCGCCATCCATAATTGGAGCTTCTTCGTCATCCGCGAATTCTTCTTCAAAGTCCAAATCATCATGATCCGAGTCTCTATCATGAATTGCTCCCTGCACAGTGCGCATCCTATTCAATCTCGTTTGTTGACTTGACGACGAGTTATTTTCACTTCCACCGCGTCTAAATCGCATATCAGATCTTTCACCACCTTCATCCATGTGTTTCATGAGCCATCTTGGAGCGGACAGATTCTTTTCCATTCGAGCTTCAGCTTCTTCGAGTGTCAAAGTTGCATACTTGTTTCTTGGAGTGAACTTGTAAACTTTTTCAGCAGGCACCATTTTAAAGCAATTTTTGTCAAAAACAAACAAAACATTTGTAGACTCTGTAGAGCCAGCCTCATAGCTTCCCACGAAGACATTATCGCCCGTATAATCTTCAATCACCCAAGGATAGTATTCTTCGTATCTGAGTTTACGCTTGTTTTCATCCATTATGTGTACTTGTTTAGTTTTTCTTTTGAACAAGTTCCGACGATGTCTACGTGCGCCCCCATCAGGAGCCACCTGAGACATGTCAACTGTTGACTGCCCATTTCCTTGTGAGTCAATTGGTTGTCCATCTTCATCTTGGGCGATATTTTCTAAATCCATTTCAGCATCAGCAGCAGCCTTGGCAGCATCCTTTTCACGACGCCTGCGGTCCATTTCTTGACGAGAGAGTTGAAACTGAATATTTTGGGGATCTTTTCTATGCATTCGAACTGGTTTATTAAATTTTTTGATAATATCCACATCTTGTTTGGTATGAAACTTAAGAATATGATATCGTGTGTCTTGCAAATCATCAGTTGTGCATGCCTTAAGAGGAATAACATTCCACTCCGATGATGAAGACGTGCTGGTTTCATTATTAGCAGATGAGGCTGATGTCAGAAAAGATCCCAGATCAGTACCACTATTACCTAGTTCTTGCTTGATAGTAGGCTCCTGCTTAATTGTGTGTTCACTCATTTTCAATCTGATGAGATGTACCAACGGAGATACACAGATTTGCGATCGGTACTTCAGATGAAACGAGCTGTACGGGCTTTTTCTGGGGTAATCGCGACTGAACGCATGCACATGGGCTTCACTTGCAATCTTAATGCGACCAAGGGAGGTAGTGGGACTGATTAGACATTAACATAAGTTATTATCATTATCTTTCTTGTATATTAAAATTCTCTTAGTTTCAAGCTGACATCACAGACAACAAAGATTTATCGAACATAATACATCAAATACACCATTGTGTTTGCATGCATTACGTATATTATTTCATTATTGGTGTGTAGGGAATATGGATACAGATGATTTTGACTGTCATCAGATTTGCAAGACTAATGAGACACCAAAGGTTGAAGAAAATAATATTTCATAACACTCAGCCAAGAATTGTGTGCACCTGAATTATATGAAACTGTATTATATAAATTGTTTCATCATTTTGACTAAGGAGAGGGGGTAAGTGGGACTAAGGCATTTAACATTTCCCAAGAAAGTCGAGCAATATAATAATAGGTATCTAAAAGTTTATTCTTAAAACGTAGATAAAATAAAACAAAAATAATTTGAGAAATTTTTTGCTGATGTATCTTTTCATAAGATTTATCTCTCTGAATTTATTGAAACATCACAGTCTTGTCTAACCTGTAGGTGTGATATTAATATCTGAAACCCGCAGCTGTATTTTCAAATATTTTGGTAATTTCTCGATTTTTTTGTTCAACATAATATTAAACAATTAGATTATCTGCCTCATTATAAAAGCGAATTTTCCCACGGGAACAAAGATATACTCATCTATATACATGCAAATCATTTAAAAGAAAACTTTGTGTAATGTCGTTTTATGCTTGATAAATGATTTTCAAATCCAAAAAACACATTTACATAATATTAATAAGAATTAATGCATATACACTAAACTTTCAACAGCAACACAGGAACAAAGTTTTAGGGGAAATGAAAATATCCTTGCTTAAGCATAAACAATTATTTTTTTAACTGCTAAATAAGGATACATCCTCATGCCGAGAGACATGTGATTAGATTTCCAGGGTATTCCTGTAATGAAATAATTATATCATTAAATAAAAAAACAATTCATATCTTCAAAGTTTAAGACATGACATATATTTGTATGTACTAGAAGCTATTATTTAAATCTTCAAAAAATCCTCTGCTTTACAAAACCCAAAAAATTAAAAACATCTCGTATTTGAATACCTTTTAGAATGAGAACATGAACAATCTTCTGATAATTATCATGAGATACATCCAGGATTTTTTTCCTAGATGCTTAAACCATAGCAACACAAAGTTCACTATTCACATAAATATACATATATATAATCTCAAATACCCATATATCTATATACTCAGAACGAAATACAAGATGTAACGTTCATAACATGCTTGAACAAACTTTATTTTAATTCCTAACTTTATTGCCTTTTCTTATAATATGGAAGGTCCATCATAAAGGTTAACGTATATTCCTAAACCCGAATATGCGAATTTCAATATATTTGCATCTCACAAATGAGACATACATCATGTGGATGTATGCATATATGCTTAAAAAACTAATTTGTAGATAGTAATGTATGAAGATCTCACAAATGAGACATGCATAATGTGGATTTATGTGTATGCTTAAGATATACATTATGTGGATGTACGCGTATGCTTAAGACCCTTTCTACGAGTGCTTAGATATGTAGATAATTTATAAGATAAATTGAGGAATGGGTTCAAATTTTTATTATAGGTTCTAAAAAGGACAAATAAATTGATCAATTTAAAGACATATGCTGCTACTTTACGTGTGTGTAGATCTTGGTATCATACTCACAGTTACTCTTTATGTCTATCCATGTATATTTTTATTAGAGCATAAAATTTACACCTCGTAAAATGTTACCTCAAGTTTGGTATTATGGTATAGTAATCATATGTTCAGTACCCTGCGTAACGTCGAAATGTTAAAACTCGTTTTCAAAACCAGCAACACTATGGAACATCATGTATGAAGAATTTACTTTTAGCCCTAAAACTATAGTCAATATTATCAATGACAGTGTCCGCAGTTTTTGCTTCAGTTATGTCAAATCCTTGTGTTCTAGCTCAAACGAGAAATGGTATACATGTATATGACGTTTTCTAAAAACCTATCGTGAACGTTTAAGACTCAGCATGTACATATTTTCAATTATGTTTCATCAGAAATTTTACGAAATAAAACATACCAGATCATCCAAATATACTTTTTTTAAACATGTAAACACATTCATGCATATATACATATCCACACACCTCTACATACACTGAAGAATACAAATACATATATATACTATATTAAAACAGAATTAAATATTAGTAGCTTTAGGAAAGCTTTCAGTTTCCCACTGGTTTGTTATTGAGTTATGGTCATTATTCCGGAAGAGGTGCAATACAAAGAGAATGCAAGAATAATCCCAATTAGAATATAACCTTGGGTAGTAGTAGTCATCGAATAAAAAGACATAGCCAACTGATTCAATAAAAAGTATATTCAAAAATTTAAAGGTAATTTATTGATATTTGGAAATTTGAATTATTTAATATTAAAGGAAACTTGGTATTTGTTCTTGTGATAAACTACTGCAAATGCAAAAATTATATGTTGTAACAATATTAAATGTCCTTTTACTTATCAAAGACAAACATTTTTAAGAAATCAACAATCAGTACAGAAAACACATGTGATTCTTAAGATACTCAGAATATCATAAAACCGCAAGAATGTGAGTATCTATAATATAATCAATGCTTGAAGAAAGTAGTCCTGTTCACATGTCCAATTAGAAAAACTAAAGGATAAATAAATGGTTGTTGAAGATACTGTCTTTCCTTAAAATTGCTTAAGTTTCTTCCAAAATTGAAATGAGATCCTACAATTAAAAAATGCTCATTTTCTCGAATCATCAGAAAATCGCTGTATTTACTAGTACTTAATTTTCATTTTCTGATTTCGTGGTGCGCTATGTTGATGTACATCGCCGGTTCCGGTTCCGGAATCGGCAATCTCTCCACCAAAAGCCATGGTGCACCAGAGAATAATTTTAGCACCAACACCAGTCTTCCTGGTTTTCCTGAACACACATCAAACATTTGAAAATGAAGAAAGAAGAAAATTCACCTCCGGGATACCTCGGATTCATTGCGGGTATGTTTTCAGGGGTTACTAAGAATGCCGTTGGACATCCGTTCGATACAGTGAAAGTCCGCTTGCAGACCTCAGAAGGAAGATTTAAAGGGCCGATAGATTGTGTCACTAGGACTTTTCAAGCCGAGGGTATTAGAGGGTTTTATAAGGGTTTCACGCCTCCTTTGGCGGGATGGGTTCTCATGGATTCTGTTATGCTTGGCTCTTTACATCTTTACAGGCGGTTGTTGAAGAAACATGTCTATACTGATCAAAAAAAGCTTCCATTGTTTGGTCATATTATGGCGGGATTGGGGAGCGGGTGGACCGTGTCTTTTGTTGCAGCCCCTATAGAACAATTCAAGGCTCGTCTTCAGGTCCAGTACGATGTTAAATCGAGAAAATACACCGGTCCAATTGACGTGGCAAAAAAATTATGGAAGATCTCTCCTTTGACATGGTACACTGGTCTCTTTCCGACTATGGTGTTTCGAACAAATTTCATCTTTTGGTGGGGATCGTATGAAATATTCACGAATTGGTTTTCCGAAAACACCAAGATGTCTACACCAGCTATAAATTTCTGGGCCGGCGGTCTCTCTGCTACAGTATTCTGGGTGTTTGCATATCCAGCAGATGTCGTGAAACAGGTTATAATGACAGACAGTCCTATTCGGGCAGAGAAGAAGTTTCCACATTATATGGATGCAGTGAGATACATTTATCGGGAAAGAGGTTGGAGGGGCTTTACTCGCGGGTTTGGTCCTTCAATTATACGTTCTTTTCCGGCAAACGCGGCGGCTTTAGCTGCATTTGAGGCAGTCATGAGAGTATTACATTGAATCCTGGTCAAAAGTTTGTTTTTTTCTCGTGGGTTCATTTATAGAACAACTTTTCAGATACCCAAAAAGCTTATAATATATTTAAAAGGGTCAAAGCTTTAAATCTCACATCTCAGTTTTTTGTTGGGTCTCGATCTTTACAGTAAGTCTTTTCCCAAGGCTTAGCTCTTTTCTCTACTTTGGACTCAGAACCTTGCCCAGACAAAATCGTGTCAGGTATTTCTTTAATTCCTGGCACGGGCTTACCGGACACTATTAAATCCACAAGTTCTTGATAGTTTGAGGAGTATGGGGCTTCAGCAGATTCTATTTTGTTGTCCAGAGCCACTGCATCATTGTTTTTCTCATCCAAAAGCATTATCTTATCTTCGTTGTTTCTTTTCCATACATAGTAGTCATCTAAATTGAGGATGTGGCCAGTTGCAGAGCAGAAGAAAAAAGATTTGGCTTGATCCGTTAACTGCTGTCTTTCGGCAGCGGGTATAGTTTTGACTGATGGATCTTGTTCTTGCAAGGACTCCAAGTGATTCTGCAAAATTTCTTTTAAACCTTCATTAAATTCGGCAAAAGAGTCCCAGTCATAGTTGGAGAATTCAGTGTAAACTTGCTGTTGGGTGTCTGTCATGATTTCAGAATAGTATGGGAACAGGGGACACTATGTTGTGGCAGCATTTACCTGTATGGTGAGGTGTCTGTAGGGTTCGGGGTGTCGTTTTGTTTTTTTTTTTACTTGAAGCGTATGCAGACTTTCCACTCCGCACTAATGGTAATTTCGTACTCACCTTGGAATATTTTTTTCTTGAAAAATATGAAGCCTTAACCCGTATACTTCGATATATTGACTCACGGACGCAACGGAGGCGTATTAGTTATTACGAAAAACGGGTAGTTGGCAAATACGTTGATATTTTCGCGCTCTTTGCATTTGAAAAAGACACGCTCACAGGATCTTGATAAATTTGCAACACATAGTATTTTTTGGACATGGATCATGACCACCAGCCCGTTCATTCAAGCAGCTGCGTGGAAACACAAATAGCACTGTTCTCACTAAAACATCTATTTTGTCTAGCCACTCTAGTTCGCGTTTGTTTTTTCTTGTTTGGCATATACCAAGACAGTCATAATCTGGTGAAATACACAGATATTGACTATTTGGTTTTCAGTGACGCTGCCCAATATGTATATGAAGGGAAGTCGCCATATATGCGGGAGACATATAGGTATACACCTCTCTTAGCATGGATGCTTATTCCCAATTCCTGGGGTGGATTCTTTGTCTACTACGGAAAGTTCTTGTTCATGTTGAGTGATATCCTCACTGGTGTGTTAATTTCAAAAAGTCTTTTATTATCGTCAAACAAACCCACAAACCGCAAAATCCTTATCTTGCTGTCTTTATGGCTATTGAACCCAATGGTTATAACCATTAGTACAAGAGGCTCGTCGGAGAGTGTGCTCACATTTTTCATAATGCTTTCTGTCTACTTATATCTCAGTGAGAGGTATACAGAGTCCGCTTTTTGGCTCGGATTATCAATTCACTTCAAGATATACCCGGTAATTTATCTTCCGGCTTTCATGTTAAGTATGGCTTCTAAAAAAGAATCTTTTGTTTTGTTTCGAAGAGTACCAGTCTTGATGTGGCTTAATAAGACTAATATTAGATTTCTTGCTGTCACTTTGATCTCATTGATTATATGGAATGCTATTATGTACAAGCTATATGGATATGAATTTCTTGACCAGTCATATATCTACCATTTGACAAGACTTGATCATCGACACAACTTTTCGTTATATAATATGATGTTGTACTACAAGTCTGCATATCCCAATGCTACATGCTTATCAACATCTGCAACATCATGTTGGTTGACTCTGATCTTTGGAAATATTGAAAAGGTTGCATTCATTCCGCAATTTTGTTTGTGCTTCATAATCTTACCACTTTTGCTTGCGCAAGAAGATCTTGTTTCCTGTCTTTTCGTTCAAACTTTTGCGTTTGTTACTTTCAATAAAGTCATTACGTCTCAATACTTTGTTTGGTTTTTGATTTTTTTGCCGCAATTCATCTACAGGTCGAAGTTATCCTACAAAAAGAACTTTAAAAAGGCAAGTTTCATGATCGCATTGTGGATCTTTTCTCAGTCATGCTGGTTATTCTATGCATACAAGTTAGAATTTTTGGGCATCAGCACATTTAGCACGGGCTTGCTCTACAGCTCCATAATTTTTTACCTAACAAATTGCTGGATTTTGGGGCAATTTGTCAGATATTTCTGATTAGTTGAGTCATCTTAGTCAAGTGTTCATGAGAAATATATTTTCTTCGTGACATAGTTTTCCCTGCACTTGGTTATACCGCGACCAAAATTTTATCTATATCACTTTTTGAAAACCACTAGCTACTAGGTATAATCGTTTTCAAACTAGAGTAGTTTAAAAGAGACATATTGAAAATGCTACTTGTACAAAATTAGGTGCGACTTGTATGCAGAACTATATCACGTGGGTAAACCCAGATTGCGAGATGAGTGAAGATTGAAATCCGTCATTCTTGGAAGTGAAGCTTTTTTTTACATGTCCCGCATGGAACTATACTCCCCCGAGGGTTTGCGTATTGATGGAAGGCGATGGAATGAGTTGCGCCGATTTGAATGTAAAATAAACACACATCCAAACTCGTCAGACGGGTCATCGTACGTCGAGCAGGGCAACACGAAAGTAATGTGTATGGTTCAAGGTCCCATGGAACCCGCTTTGAGGTCTCAGGTCAATCAGACACAAGCAACCATTGACATAGGTTTAAACATCGCAAGTTTTTCAACTTTGCAGCGCAAGAAAAGAAATAAGAACGAGAAAAGAATTCTTGAACTAAAAACCACATTAGAGAGAACTTTCGAACAGAGTATAATGTCTAACTTGTATCCCAAAACTGTGATTGAGATAAATGTTCAGGTATTGGCTCAAGATGGTGGTCTTTTTTCTGCAATGACAAATGCCATCACGCTTGCTTTGGTCGATGCGGGCATAGCAATGTATGACTATGTTTCGGCAGTGAGTGTTGGAATACATGATCAGACTCCTTTATTGGACTTGAATAATCTTGAAGAAAACGATATGAGCTGCCTTACGATTGGAGTGGTTGGAAAAAGCGAAAAATTGGCTATGTTGCTTTTGGAGGACAAAATGCCATTGGACAATTTGGAATCTGTCATGGGGGTTGCCATTGCGGGTGGCCATAGAATACGAGACTTGATGGACAATGAGGTACGGAGTCATGGTCTTATTAGACTGTCCAAACTCTCATCCTGAAATTAAAGATGTTTTAGTTGGTGCACGATGTTCTTTGAGGAGGATATAATGACAGCTTCTTTTTTAATGCAATTCGTGAGAGAAAACATTCTGGTGCATTGTTCATTACACCATTTCCACAAAAAAAACTTTGGTTTGCGATTTCCAGAGAGAGTGAATTTTGTTCATAATGAGTTTATGTGATCAGGAACAAAACTTTATTAAATATATGCATATGCATAGATAAATCAATCGGCATGTTCATGTGATTCCGAAACAAAACATCGGATAAGATCTATCATAGAAACAAAGCAGCTTATTAGGTAAAGTGCGACTCTTCGAAACGGTGTCGCGTCATTTTCTGTCGACTTCCAATTGTAAAAAGATTTATTTCTAATAAAATGGTGCCATCGAGCACAATCTGTCTCCAGAGGTTTAAAAAACGTTTCAGGCCAAAAGACTTTAAAATTATTTGTTTCCTTAACAAAAAAATTGACACGGACAGGAATCGAACCTGCAACCTTTTGATTTGGAATCAAAAGCTCTACCATTGAGCCACCGCATCATCACCACAGGTGTTTTAGCGTTTGCATATAAGAAAATATATACCTAGATGCTTTAATGAGAATCCTTTTAACCGTTTATGCAAATTTGGAAAATTCCAATATTTTTAGGTGTTCATTTTATTATGAGATACTTCTTTATATTAAAAAAATTATCTGGCTATAAGCATTTCGTTTTTTTGGATGCATATTTATTTTTAAACAGCATTAAACAATTTGCAAAACTTTTTAAACATTTTAAAGCCTATGTGTGATTCTAAACAATACGAAACAAAAGAGCAAAATTATATAGACATATAAAAAAGCTTCTAATTTATTGCTTTCTATCAAATTTTTTATTTTTAATTGTAATTTTCGGCTTCAAAGATTACTTTATACCAAAAGGGAGTCATAGTTTACGAGAAATGCAATCTGTGTTCTGAGCAAACGCAAACAGAAAAACTCCGCCTGTCTGGTTTTTAGACATTTGTTTCATATACTTGACTTTCAAACTATTTAGTGAATGCCAAAGAAAAAAACTTTTAGGATTATGTCTCAAAGGCATTTAAAAGATTCAATTATGAATTACACTGTTCTACTCCATATAATTGTTTTGTTTTGACATGAATACTTCCAGCATATAATTATTTCAGATAGATGATTTAAAAATCTCAAAGAGTTAAAGCACTTCCATTTGTGAAAGAGATGAGCATATACTATAGTTTTAGAAATTAGCAACCACAATTTATAAATTTCTGTCTTGGCATAATCTAAAACAGACTTATATTAAACTTTGTGATTTGAAATTATCTCAAACTTCAATAATTTGTTAAACGAAGTTTTCAGTAAAAGAGCTAAGTGATCAAAGAAAACAGACTTATTTATGCAAAATTTGACTACGAATTTAAAGATATGTTAAATCAAGTTCCATATAGGCTTATTTCTAAAACAGAATTATGAGGTTGACAATACATTTATATAGAGTAAGTAACTATTTCATGCGGCATGATGTGTCAATGAAAATTGATATAGATGATGAAATTTAATTTTATTGTCATTTGGAATGAAAAGCGTTTATCATGAAAAGATCCAGGTGTATTCTCTCTGGCGGTTAAATTTTAGGAAGATCATAGCGGTTGCAAAAGTTTAACCAATAAATCTTTCACTATTATTTATTGGCGTATTGTTTTCTTAAAAAAATTGTGTTAACGTGTTAAAGAATATAAATTTTTCGAAAGAAGATATCGTTGAGAGTAAAAATGTAATAAGTTTTGATTATCATTATCTTTTTTTTGTCGAAAGGTCATGATCGCTTTCAAGAAATTGATACTTTTCTTTCGTCAACTTCATCTCACATCTTATTGGATAATCTGGACTCGAAATCACACAAATGTCATCATACTAAAGAATTTCAATTATATACGTGAAAAATCTTCTTCCTATGAAATCCATGGAAAAATAAAAGCCTCATACAAACCCAATTCCCTAATTTTTATAGTAGCCAAATAGCGCGATTTATCAACTTACCTCGCATGGCTTCTTTTGCCATTGTAAACAACGTAAGTATCCTAAGAATAAAGCTGTTGAGCCAGAAAGCACACATTTAATGTTGGGAAATAGATAGAAAATGCTTACATACTGTAATATATGTTTAATTCTCATTAGACTCATGCTTTTTTGTGAACTTCTTGAATCATAGGTATGATGCGTTTATTATCTCAAGACATAACAAATAAAAAACATGTTTCCCAACAAATACATTGATATATCTGTAAATACTAAAATATCATTATCAATTTTTGGTCGGCATTCAAAACCGAAGTAAAAGTGCAAGGAATATTGTTTTACCTTTTCGATCAAAAAAAGTGGGTCATTCAATTGAGCCTTTATTGTCGTGAACACGACAATAAATACCTGCATACAATATTTATTAGTATTGTGCGTCGTGAGGTGTGAGGTGTTCAGAAAACTTCACCTTCTTTACAGACTGGATAAACGGGTTTCCTGTGTGATTCTTGCTATAATTCAGATCGTACTTGATCTTGTAAATATAATTGGATACTAAACCATTTACTGAGACGTCAAATTGAGGAAGATTGGTAACAACAACGTGACAATTTTGACATTAGCACATAGTCGACACTCACGGACAAAGCCAAAAAAAGTTACTATCTTCTTTTTGATCAAGTGTTTCTCAACCCAGTTAAATTTCAGACTAAAGGCACAGAAGAACTACATTTGTTGTTAATAATGTCTTATCGTGGACCAAATCAATTCAGCAGCAATTTTGGCAACAATAACTTTGTCAATGGAGGGTTCTCTAATCAATTTAATCAGCAACCACCCCAACCGCCACTGGTCGGGCCAATGCTGTCAACATTGAGCGGATTGGAGAAGGCTGAAGCGCTTTCAAAAAAGTTTGAGAAGTGTCTTGACGCATTTTCCCCCATCAAGCCATACGTTCCAGCAATAGGCCGTTTGTTCATTGTGGCTACGTTTTATGAGGACAGTATCAGAATATTCACTCAGTGGAGTGAGCAGGTCTATTACTTGCACGTATATCGTAAAATATGGCATTGGCTTACAGTCCTCTTTCTCGCAGCAAACATCATTATGATGTTGATTGGCTCCACTTGCTTGGTTTTGAGAAAAAAACTGACGTTTGCAACAATCACGTTATGCTCAGTTGTGTTTTTCCAAGGCATCTTCTATGGCTTGATGTTCGATAGCCAGTTTCTCTTGAGAAATCTATCAGTCATCGGTGGCTTGATCTTGGCTTACTCTGACTCTCTTGTGAGAGACAAAAGATCATTGGCCATGCCAGGATTACCAATGCTAAACAATCAGGATAACAAGAAGTATTTTTTATTAGCAGGGAGATTGCTAATGATTTTCTTGTTTTTGGGGTTTGTGTTCTCAGCCAATTGGTCTGTCACGAGAGTTTTTGTCATTTTGTGTGGTTTGGTTGCATGTGTCTCCATCGTGGTTGGCTTCAAGACTAAACTCGCGGCGTTTGTATTGACTTCTGAGTTGTTCGTGTACAACATATTTGTCAATCAATTTTGGAAGTTTCTGTCATATAATGGAAACAGAGATTTTTTGAAGTATGAGTTCTTCCAGACTTTGTCGATCGTGGGTGGTCTCTTGATTATCGTCAATGCCGGGGCTGGGGAGTTATCCATCGACGAAAAGAAAAAAATCTACTAGTTTTGAAATCGAAGTAAAAAAAAAAAACAGAAGTGATTATCGGTGTATTCCCTACAATAAGAGTCTTTTTAAGATGATTATGTCTGTTTTGGTAATTTCTGCCCATCCAGATGGCTATGTCAACTTTAGAGCGCGCACTCGCGCATCACCAATAATATGGAACGAAAAAGTTGACGTGCATTTGAAATCAATTTACGTCCAAAATTTAACACCAATTAGATCCCCTCAACCATGTCCACAGAAGACAAATGTCCTGTAGACCACGAGAAACGTTCAATATGGATGAGTTCCATGAATTCCAAGGATACCTCCAATACATCTCAATCTGTTCAGACATTGGATGCCGTGGAGCAGCCTAAATGTCCCGTGGATCATAGCACAAGACAAAGTTGGCTAGAAAATATTTCTGTTTCTACTAATGGCGCCCCCGAGGCAGTTGAGATTGAGACAGGATGCACTTCCGAGGCAATTAAGAATGACCCCAAGTACACATCTACCATAAATTTACCTACGGATCGTGAGATCAGTTCTATCCCAAGAACAGATAACCGTTCGAATTGGATATATCCTTCCCAAAAACAATTTTTTGAAGCTATGAAACGCAAAAACTGGTCCCCTCAGTCAGAGGATATGGTTACAGTGGTTCCCATTCACAATCAAGTGAATGAACTAGCATGGAAACATATTTTGAACTGGGAAAGAGCTCACGTACAAGAATCCAAACAGAAATGCGGTGGCATATCTCTCACAAGCTTTAGAGGTGATCTGAAAAAGCTTACTCCGCGTGCATGGTTCAAAATGGTGATTTTGGGACATGAGAAGCCTTTTGATAGACACGACTGGTTGGTTGATCGCTGTGGGGTGAGTATTCCATATGTGATTGATTTCTACAGTGGCGGAGAGAAGGGAGGTGTCTTTGTTGACGCCCGCCCAAAGATGCAATCTTGGGAGGGCTGGAAATTAAGGGTTGGCCGGGCATTCGGTTTACTATAGTATGCGTAACTCCTTGCCCGAAAGTGCATTCAGACGCCGGGTATCATCCTCAGGTCTACTCATGAAATTCACTAGGACCAGATTTGTAAGTACAGCAAAAAAAAAGCTCAATCGCCTGAATCAAATATCATCAGATATATTTACACGATTGATAAAGATATGTTAATTTATCCAATAATTTTTATTCATTTGCTATATACGAAGAATGCCGTGTAAACGTTTTATCTACCCATAAATTGGCCAGATTGACCCAATTTTTGCATGTTTTCGCCCACCTGGACGTTTGTCTCAAAGTACTTAGAAACACATCTGTCCAAACAAAGGGCTTCTTGCTTATTAATGTCTCCCTCGGCGTAGGATTTGTTGATGCACTTGGAGTGACATTGTTCAACCAAAGAGTTGAACATGCCAGTGACCATATCTAATTCAGCCTCAGCGGCCTGAATTTTTTGTTGAGATGAAATTTGTGGGGATCCGCCTAAACCAAACATTTCGTTACTATGATGGATTCTAAGAATATTCTTTTGCAGACAACTCTTTCGGCTCTCGGCACCATCTTTTTATTGAAAAAGTTTTTTGTGAGTGTGCACGGGTTTAACGAGCAATCAACATATTAGCGCGCACAACGCATACATTTATTGCATTTAAGATTTACATACCTGGGAATGTTAGATGGAAGTGGCCACCCAAAAGAACAGATGAGTTCTTTAGTAACTTTTTGATAGTTTCAAAGTCTGAAGCTTTTTCAGGAACAAATTGCACAAGCCCATGGCATATCGTCAATTGTTTTCCCACAATCAGTACTCCTCCACCGTTGAAAGCCAAGCTTGAATTTATCATACAGTCATGCTTGAGCAATTCAACGAATTCCAGCTTAGCTTGCTCAGTGAGGTCGTAAAAGTATCTTTTGAATTTCCAAACTTGAGATCTAAGATTTAGGACAGGTATGCGAAGTAAATTTGAATTCGCACACGAAACCAGTAGCTTTGCCAAACGTGAAACGTCAAACTTCAGACTCTCGTATGGAGTACGATCAAAATGTCTCAAAAAGTCATTTTTGAACCCTCCTACAAAGGCAACATATTCTTTATTACCTTCCCAGTATACCATTGCTTTGTGATGACAGCAACGTAACTCCGCATCAACGAGTTTTGCGTCTTCAACTTGTGCATCAAGTTGAAGCTTATCACTACATTCATCTTCATATGGCTTCTTGGGTAGCTCGTAGTAATCAAAAGCATATGTATCAAGCGGAATCCAGCGTTCTTTATCAAAGTTGAAGATGAAAAGATCACCATACACGCGATAATCACTATCTACGCCCCCGTGAATGATCAATTCCAAATTTCCTATGCTTAAACAACTGTAATCCAGACTTTCAGTTTTTGTAGACTTGTCACTATGAGACCATGAATCGGTTTCATTTAAGTTAGTGTTCAAAAAATCAGGGTTTTTTCGATTTCGGCGTTCGGGTCCAAGAATGTTGCAAACTTCATTCGAGAGATTAGAATATGTTAATATATGAGCAAAATATCCCCTTGGTCCCGGCACAATTTCACCTTTAGGTCGAATAGTATCAATTAAAGCCTCTTGATGAAAGTCTGATGCGACACTATCACTAAGAATTAATTCCAACTTAAGCATATCATTGGTAGCCTTAAATGTGTTGCGTCCATCTGCCTGTGTTTCAAGAACGAATCCACCAAATAAATAAACGTAAATTGATGAAATGCCCGATTTCTGGTCATCCTTTTTTGATTCTTTATTATTGAATATGAGCTTTCCCTCTGAATCATCAGAACAATCAACTGTATATGCAGCTGCTTTTGTTGAATTAAACATTGTTTCAAGGGGTTTTGTTGAAATGGGTTTCACCGGGCCTTCTTTCTCATGTAAGAGACTATTTGCTTTCGATCCCGAAGATGCATGAGACTCAGTGCTTTCGTTATCATTAGAATCAACAGCAGTAATAGAGGACTTCAAAGAATCAGGTCGTTGACTAGATTTATGACTTTCGTGTGAAACAAACAGAAATTTGGATGAGCGTCGCTTCATACTTTTTTCATGTTGGGAAGAATGATGGTGGCTTTTTGCTGGTGTATGCTTCAGCAAATTTCTATGAAAGAATCGACTAGATTTCGCAATCATCGAGGGAACTCTAAGACTTGAAGAAGTCACCGTTTCCAAAAATGAGTCATGCTTCTGATCAGGCCGAATGAACATCTTAGAGTCCGAATGCGTATCATTAGATGGAGTCTGAAGATGTCGACCATTGCTCTTGGGAACTGTGTGATCATTTGAAACTCTTGTGGAGTATCGGAGCGGTGAAGTGGTACGCACCATATGCTCACTTTCACTGACCACTCTGTGAAGTATCGAATCTTCTGAGCCCTTGACGCTAACTGAGTTTGTCAGCCTTTTCGTGGTGATAGCTAATGAGTCGGTAGATTTCTGATTGTACAATTCAGATTTACTCGATACATTGGACAAGGTCAGTGGCACAACCGAGACTGGTGTCACAGGGGACAAAGCTACCGACGGATCTTCTTGTTCTTGAGAGTACGGACCTGAAGAAAACGAGGAGGAATGTTCCTCAGTATTCGCAGACGTTCGGGATGAGGGAACCAACGGAATCGTTTCGCAACCAGGTCGGTCTGTCGTGAAGTTAGAGAGAATTGCCGAGCCAAGGCGTCCGCTGTTTTCTTGTTTCAGTCTCGAAACAAGCGATATTTTTGTGAATGTCAATTTTCGAACGTCCAAAATAAACCCGTTATTATTTATTGTAATGCTTTTCTCGATCACCCATCTTCCAGAGTGTTTGTTAAATTCGACTTTGTCGACATTCACTTTGAAGCCTCCGCAGAAAAAAACTTGAAACTCTGAGATTTGTGCGCCTTTCATATCACAGATGTGGCCTGGCTCGAATTCCTCAGAATATGGCTTTGAGTAGTCATGCACTGTACTTCTTGTTGGATTGAATAGATAGAAGCACGGATTGCGAACCATAAATGGGGAAACGAGCATGTCTTTGTTGAAATACGGGGGCATATCATACGGAAAATAGACAGAAATAAGCGACGGGTCCGTTGAGCGCGGAATACCAAGGCTTTTCATTGCTCTTTGAGGGTCTGATTGTAAGCCTCCAAAGAAATATGTCACTTCACCGACTTCGAAATGAGACTGTAGAATATACTGGCTTAAGTCCGAAAGAGGTTTGACATTTTCAGGCCGAGTGAAGGAAAACGATGGAACGTGAAGAAGACCGGAAAAAGGAGACTCGAAGTCATCGCTTTGGAGCATGACACCTGTATCACCTGACTGTGTTTGGGCCTCGGAACTGCCCGAAGTGTCCAACGAGGAATGTCTAGTGGCCTCCGCTGAGCTCATGTCCGAGAGTGTAAATTCGGGCACGAAATATGCCTCATTTCCGGCGGTGTTTTCCGGGCTTGAGAGCGTCGTGTACGTGATGAGTGAAAGGGTGCTTGGGACACCGTGCAGCCAGTTCTCTTGGCGATCCTTCTGGAATTTGGCGGCTGTTGCAGACATTTCTTGTACCAGCCTAAGTTCCTGTATTCCCCGCGTGCCTTCTGCCGTGTCAAACAAAGAAGAAGTCGCTTCCTGCCGCGAAACATGAGTCGCCATCGATTGTTTTTTGGTTGCTATCTGGTTGTGGGTGCGATCACTGGCGGTGGAGAGGAGGACTAAGCAAATATACCAATCGTACCACGCAATGCGGTTCCTGAAATCTCACTCTGCAAAGGAGGAGAGACAAAACCGGTATTGGATTTGAGGAAAGGTCTTTGCGTTTAGCTCGAAAGGTTTCTACGAGCCAAAGAACCTGAGGGAGAAAGGACGGGGGGGGCTTTGGCAGATCTATGGGTGTTCCTTTGGGTGAGGAATGTATATTATTTGCGGGGTTATTTCAAAAGTGAGCTCGGAGAGTTATTGCGGAGATAGCGTGTGTGCCTCCACTTCGCGAATATCCAATGTGCCCAGTATATTGCGAGTCCGGTATGATGGGATTGGGCAGATGTGCCAGTACCCATTTCAAATACCTGGGGCAGCTTTGCATGTATTAGAAGAAATTGGAGCAGTGGGTCAAAGTCTTGAACACATACTCTTATGGGGCAGTTGGTCCGTAGATACCGCAAGGTTGCCATTTTGGTGTTTTTTTTTCTTCTATTGGTGGATAAGATCTCTTGTGTTGGTGGTTGATCTGTTACTGATGATTTTGATACGTGGAGGAGCCACTGGGCTCGGTCTGAGCCACGTAAGTTTGCGTTGGAGTATTTTATGTGGCATAAACTTACTGATTTCCTCATGACAATAGTGATCATGATTGAAAATCATGGATGTTTTTGAAAATTACAGAATCATGAGGCATCATAGTAGGGCTTTAAAAAAGACCTTCCAACATTAGACAGCAAAGCATAAATTAGAGGAACGCACATTTAGACGGATTTCCATGAGATTATTTTCACTTAAGGAGATCTGTGCTCAACGTAAGAAAGATCCAGGACCACGGTATCCGTGTCGAAGCAAACGAAAACACAGACTAAAAAAAAAAACAGAAAAAACAAACAAACAAAGACACCGGCAGCGATACCGGAACGAGCCACAGGTCCCTTTATTCCATACTAGTTTAGCACATACTTTACGGTTGCGTCGAAGATTATTGCAAAAAAAACAAATCAAAAAACAAAAAAAAAAATGATCGTCTTGGTTTAAGTATGACAGCTCCATTCGATCATAATCCGTAATAATCGTCAGCGCATTCTTCGAGGAGTCCTTGCGATTCTTCAGTCAACTCGAGCCATGACACAGAACTAAAGCTTTCATCTTGTCTGGTGGTATCCTTCAAAGTTTCGACTAGTGAAGCGTCCACAAGAAGGCAGATTGCATCATAGCCGCCTGCACCGGGAACTACGCCTCCTAAACAACCTGGAAGCTCCTCGCATTTATCAAGCAACGCTCCTTGCTCAGGCGGCTCAACGTCGGCCCCCGATTTGGCAGTGAGCAACTGCAATCCCGCTCGTATCGCGGCGAGACAATTAGAGAGAGGCATGAACAAAGTACCAGATTCAAGATCCCTGTTATATTTTGCTGGGTCATCTCTTGAAAGCTTGTTGAGGATTTGTAGCTCTGCCATGAATCTACAGTTGGCCTTGTTTAGAGCCTCATAAATTGCACCACTGTCTTGGTTGTTTCTCCTCCATTCCAAGACCTCTGACACCAACTTAGGTGTCTCCGAACCACCGTTTACATCACCCATGATAAGACGGAGCCCTGGGGGAAGAACACAGTTAGTGTGGGCGAAGCTCCAACGGGAATCCACGATGCGTCTGACGGCTTTGCAATAATTGATCGACACAGGTTTGCCGAGAAGCTCACCAATGACGGTTGGCTGGAACCTTCTGTAGACGATCGAACCATAAACGGCCGCGGCGACATCAAAGCCGGAGCCGATCTTTCCCTGGGCTCCACAGTGGGCAATCTGGGAGACATTATGCACGACGTCCGAAATTTCGGATATCGGTTTATTCAAGAGCGTTGCAAGCAACGCTGCTGCGGTGACCGAGACAAGTCCCGCAGACAGGCCCATTCCGGTCTTGGGAACCTTTTGGATGGGCTGATGGTGGTAGAGAAACATCTTCTTTTTGTTTGCAGAGTATCGTTTCTCAGTGCCTGTCTGCGTGTGGAACCCAGGGTCGGAAAACAACGTGACTAGGATATTGAACAGTTCAAGAGGGGCTGCATATGCAAGAGCAACCTTGATTGTTTCTTCCAAAAAAGGGTTTTTATCGCCCAGCACAACCTCCGTCTCACAGAATCCATGATCATGGCATATTTTGTATGTCCACTCCCCATCGAACTGTGGGGACCTCACAGAAATAAGAGAGCCGTTACCCACCACCTGACGTCGCTCAATGCGAGCATGCATTCGACTGGAAAGCGCAGTCACGTACGAGTTGTATTCGGGATCAAGAACTAGATACCCCCCAGCCACGAGGGCCTTTCCGGGAGCGCCAAAAACACGAGCCATGAAACCTGTACTGATTGAAAAATATCGAAATTAATTGGACTCGGAAAAGGAATTGGCAGTCTCGGCAACGCACGTTTCGTCTAGTGAATGACTGGAAATGTAAAGGTTGAGGTTGGATGCTATGGACGCGCGTCTGTAGATGATAGATCTCGTTGCACTAAAGACAGGAAAGATCTGCGCAGTCATTAAGGCTGTATCCACTCCAATGCGGCTGGTGACGACGCTCGGCGAAGTATGTTTCTTCTTCTTTTCATTTCTTTTTTTTTTGTTGCCTCTCCCAATCAACCAGAGTCCAGACTCAAAATCTTCATTCTTTTACATAACTGAATGTCGTGTGTCGATATACGACATGCCTTGTGAATTCCTGGAATATGGAAACACAGCGAGCGCTCTGGGACCGACTGCTCGAACACCCGTGCATTTCTGAGCATAATTGTGATTAACCTGCTAGAGTAGATTGCCAGAATTAGGGCACTAGCTGATATATTCAATAGATTGCGTGCGTTGTATCTTTATGGCAACGGTTCAATCAAAAAGGAACAAGCATAACAGACCAAACATAATACAGCTGTGCAGTGCCGTGGAAAATGGAAGGCGAATGGAAGAAAACCAAGACCATTGGGATTATCGGGCTCGGTGATATGGGTGTCATGTATGCAGAGCGATTCTCTAGCGTCGGGTGGAATGTCGTCGGTTCGGATAGAGAAGATAAATTCGAGGAGACCCTCGAAAAGTTTAAGGGTCGCAAGTTTCAGGTGTTGAAGTCGGGCCACCATGTATCCCGGTGCGCCGATTACATCATATATAGCGTGGAGGCAGAGAACATCGCGGCCATAGTCCGGACATACGGCCCGTCAACAAAAGTCGGAGCCATTGTCGGGGGTCAGACGTCGTGCAAGAACCCCGAGATAGAGGCTTTCCAGACGTTTGTGCCGGGTGATGTGGACATAATCTCGGTACATTCTCTCCACGGCCCCAAGGTCGATAGCACCGGGCAGCCATTGGTTCTCATTAACCACCGGTCAAAGCCCGAGAATTTTGAGCTTGTGAAGTGCATTGTATCGTGCTTGAAGTCGAAGGTCGTGGAGCTTACTGCGGCGGAGCACGACAGAATTACCGCAGACACCCAGGCCGTCACGCATGCGGCGTTCTTGTCGATGGGAACCGCGTGGATGCGAATTAACCAATACCCATGGGAAACTCCCAAGTGGATCGGCGGTATCGAAAATGCCAAAATCAACATATCGCTCCGCATCTTCTCGAACAAGTGGCACGTGTATGCGGGCTTGGCCATCACCAATCCGTCAGCGCATGGCCAGGTGCTCCAATACGCGCGGTCTGCCACGGAGCTCTTTACGTTGATGATCGAAGGGAAGGAGCAGGAGTTGCGGCAGAGGCTCTACACGGCACGTGACTTTGTTTTCAAGAACAACTCTGGCCATGAAACGCTTTTGCTCAATGACTCGATTTTGGAGCGGTTTTCATTGAGCAAGACGCCCCCGACGTACGAGTTCCAGCCGAACTCGCACATCTCGTTGCTTGCGATTGTTGACAGCTGGCATAAGCTCGGCATCGTGCCCTATGAGCACATGATCTGCTCCACCCCGTTGTTCAGGATATTTTTGGGAGTGACGGAGTACCTTTTCCGCACGCCCAAGCTCTTGGACCAATGCGTTGACGTGGCTATCCACGACACGTTGTTCCGCCATGACGACTTGGAGTTTACATTTGCGGCGCGTCGCTGGGCGGAAATCATCTCCCGAGGTGACTACAAGTTGTACGAGAAGGCGTTCGTCGAGGCGCAAGACTTCTTTCGTCCTATGATCCCAGAGGCCAACGCGATTGGAAATGAGATGATCAAGACCATTCTAGAACGAGTTCGTGAAAGGGGCGAGTGACTTTGATGTTTATCGCTTGCGGTGAACCAAACGAAAAAGAGAGAAAAGAAAAACGAAGGAAAGATATAAATCAAAAACGAAGGAAAAGAAGAAGGAAAGAGAATATCATGAGTTCTTTATGGGTCAGGAAATAAACATGGTTTACATCATTCAGACTATAGGCATTTTATCTACCCCGTAGGATATTTTTTGCGAGTGTCTTGTTGTGGAACAGCCAGAGTTCTACCTACACGGTGTGATATCCTTTTGCACCACGAAGCGGTTGCAGGAGTAGATTTTCAGTTCATTTATTTGCACCATAGACAAAATTCGGGCAATGGCCCAATCTTGCATGTACTTCTTCCCCCAGTCGGAAAATCAAATACATCCATTATTCATGATTATGCACCAGAAAAGAGATGCCTCCCACTACTAACCAGACTCAAGCTGCAGCAATATAATGTACTCAGGTAACAGAAACACAGTTGAGAATCTGACCCATGTATGACTCCTTCCTCATTGTGGCTTGTAGTATACAGCCTTAGCAAGCGAAAAGCGGCAAGAGATGAAATATGGGAGAGAGAGAGAGAAAAAAAAAATTGACATTTTGCCGAGGCGGCAGTGCTTTGGCTGTTATTACGCCACGCCACGAAGCGGGTGGACCACCGACATCGGGTCCGCATCACAACTGCTCGTCCTTGATGACGTCCATTAACCAATCCAAGCCTTCAGTCAAACCCTCACCTTTAATGGCGCTGGACGCGACGATGCTCCAGCTGCGGTCCTTCAAGTCGGTTAAGTTGAGAGCCTGCGAAACCTCTGCCGCCGTCAAGGCGCCCGGCTGATCCTGCTTGTTGGCAAAGACAAGGAGCGCACTATCTAGCAACTCCTCCTCTTTGAGCATCATGTGGAGCTCCTTGCTGGCGACGTCAATGCGGTCCTTGTCAGTGGAGTCGACCACGAAAATAACAGCGGCGGTGTTGGTGTAATAGCACCGCCAGTACGGGCGAATGGACGTCTGTCCGCCCAAGTCCCAGATGTTTAGCGTCAAGTTCTTGTACTTCAACGTCTCGACGTTGAATCCGATGGTAGGCTTTGTGGTGACGACCTCGCCCATTTGCAAGCGGTACAAGATGGTGGTTTTGCCGGCGCCGTCCAAGCCCAAGATCAAAATCCGGATCTCCTTGTTCACGCCCCATAGCCTGGAAAAGATGCCGGTGAAGCTGAGAACCTGTCCCATAATGTGTTAACTATACCGCGCAGTACACACTCGGAAGATCGCTTGCGAAGCTGCTTGGGTCTTCGTGGCAAAATGCTGGTAATGGGCGAAACGGCATGCTGGTTCTTGGTGCCTCTTCATGCCGTAGCAAATAACTGTGGTTCGCACGACCGCGCGCCGCTGGCAGTGCCTAAGTATTTCTCTATGTGCCGGGAAGGCCCTAGTGCGGACCGTCCCAACGCCAGGTATCCGGGGCATTCTTGCAGTAGTCCAACTAGAGGATTCCACGTAGCCATGTCACTTCCCCATGGTTGCGTCTTCAATTTACACAAATAAGTACTCATTTTTTTTTCTTTTCATTCCCCATCTTTTCCGCTCTCCCCATTTTTGAGTCGTCTTTAGTCCACTTTTTTTTTTTTTTTTTTTTTTATCTCGCCACCTTTTTTGATTCCATTCTCTAATTGTTCAGCACGCACTCATCAAGCGCAAGCACAAACATGGACCAACCATCCACCTTCGCGTGACGCCTGGTGCACGGGTGTATCCCGGGCGTTCGGCCGCTTTTCTGCCCCTCTCTCCACCTTTCTACTTCTGCTCCTACTACGCTCACC
Organism: Metschnikowia krissii; assembly: GCA_030561945.1. Taxonomy (NCBI): domain Eukaryota; kingdom Fungi; phylum Ascomycota; class Pichiomycetes; order Serinales; family Metschnikowiaceae; genus Metschnikowia; species Metschnikowia krissii. Next base: position 62,328 of record JAKTYP010000078.1, on the reverse strand, counting down.
CCACGCACTCCATTTAAATTCGCGAACATCCACCAACCCTTGTCCCTCGCACCCATACTACGCCAGATCAAAGAACCGTTCCACGTGAAACGCAAAAAACGGAATAAAAAAACGCATCAATTCACACCAAAATCACAGGAGAGATAACATCTGCACCCCATCGAAATGGAGCCACGTGGAATCTTGAGGAATAAGGAAAAAAAGGCCGCCGCCCATGCGGCCCAGGAGGAGTTTGATCGCCAGGAGGTCATTCGCAACACGAGGATCAACGCCCAACTAGCGGCACAGACCAACCGCGGAGACGCCATCCGTGCCAAGATCGCACAGGCCAAGGCCACAGACGACACCACCAAAACCCACCCGGAACACCTCAAATGGGACGAGCTCAACTTGTACCGGACCGAGCAGGAAAAGGCTGCCACCATGAAAATCGACGAGCCCAAAACACCGTATGAGGGTGGCTTTGATCCTGAGGGCGAGTACTACCGCACCGACGGCGATGAAGACTGTGGTGCGGGCGCAATTCCCACTCTCTCCCTTGGCGAGGGCGAGTTTGACCTGCGCGATTTGCAGGGCCTGTCGTTGAATGGTGGTGAGTTGCTCGATGACGGCAACGCGTCCCATGACTTGCAAATTAGCGACGAAATAGCGTCCGAGGTGCCACCTCTACTGGCCGAGGAGAGACACAAGAAGTTTGAAGACATGCGTAAGGCCCACTACCATAACGCGGCAAATCCGCTCAAACACAAGATTGATATTCCCGACGTGGATGATGACGAGCAGAACAATGACCACGATGACAGTGCTCAATAAGGGGCATAGACGGGTCCTTTTCAAAGTGTCATGTTCACCTGCAAGCGGCCAAACATGCCGTGCCCAGTTGTATACTAGCAAATAAAGAAACACAAGCATATCCAAGGAACAGCAGCCGAATGCGCCGAACATCCTATATTCACCACACATAGAGGCCATTGGGCACAGGGTATATTACAGAGACCATACAGGGTCGGGCGAGAAATACCATCATGTTAAGCCATCTATACACCCTTAGGGCGGTGCTCCACGTACGTCTAGGAAAAGTACTTGACGTGGGCTGTGTTTACGGCACCAGCAGCAGTCAACTCACCAAACGCAGCGGTCACGGCGGCCTTGACCTCAGCGGGCTCACCGCCAACCTTGGCCGCAAGGTCGGACAACTGCACATCGCTCAAGCTCTCGAGAAGCAACTCGAGGTCAGCGTCGATGGCCGCAGCGCTGGCCTCGTCGCCAAAGTACGCCTTCTCCTTGGCCGCACCCCTGACAGCTCTCTTATTCTTTTTCTTCGCCGCTTTGGCTGCTTCCTTGGCCTTCTTGGAGTTGGCCTTGAGCATTGCCTCCTCCTCCTCAGCCTTCTTTTTGGCCGCCTCCTCGGCCGCCTTCTTCTCAGCCTCCGCACGGGCGCCAGCCTCCTTCTCCCACTTCAATCTCTCCTTCTCCTTCTTCGCAGCCTCCTTGAAAGCCCGGAGCCGGGGGTCTTCGGCCTGCGCACGTGAGACAAACTCGATGAGGTTCTTGTTGTCTTCCTGCTTCAACTTCTTTCTGTTCGAGATGTTCTTGCGCTCAATGTAGCGCTTGTGGTCTCTGTTCGCAGTGTCGTCCGGCACATCGTCGTCCTTGAACTCAAATGTCTTCCATGAGTCGAAGCTGCCCCAGAATTTGTAGAACGCCTCGACCTCTTCCTTGGACGCATCTGCACCTCCCAACAATGGCACCGGTTGCTTCTTCGAAAAGTGTGCATTCGTCTCAAACACCGGCGCCCATGCTTCGAAGAAGTCGTACTTGCTCTTCGCCGATGGTGGCTGCACGGTCGCGTTCTCGTCAACCGAGTCAAATTGCCGTCTTTTTGTGGGGTCCATAATCACCTCGAACGCTTTCTGGATGATCTTGAAGAAGCCGTCCTGTTCCAATCCACCGGAAGCAGATTTCTTGTCGGGATGGTGTTTCAACACTTGCTTTCTGTGGGCCCTTCTGATTTGGTCCTCAGTGGCTTTCCATCTCAAGTGCGAGAGTCCCAAAACCGCATACAAGTCAGCGTCCTTCCATTCCCGGGGATCGTGCGCCAACAACTCCGCAGATTGCTCCTCATCACCCAAGTCAGCGTCTTCGTCTGCCTCAATGGTCTTGACGTTTTTTTCAGCCTCCATCTTCTCAAACTCGGACCATGTGTGGCCTCTTAACGTTCTTGTGGCGTGCGCCAAGAAAAAGCGGCCTACAGGCTCGACGGGGCGGCGCACAGGCTCAGTGTAAGACTTCACCGACTCAAAGGCTGGCGTTTTGGGACCGGTAAGGGCGGGCAAGATGATCGTCATAGTATTGCGATTGATGATGGTGATGGGAATAAAAAATTCTCTCGCAAGCTTGAAGGATAAGCCATGCGCGGTATGCACGGGTGTTTGTCAGAGTATCCGCGGTGCGCCCAATGCCAGGGTTTCTGATGTACATGGGAGTAGGCAAGTACATACTTCGATTCTCTTTTATTTCCGGTGTGTCTCGCATCAGCTTTCTTATATTAAGGTGGGGGGGGGAACCTATAGAAGAAACGTGTAACAAATATATGCTTCATGTATGGCAAGCGGCTTTGTAATGTATTTTCTGATATATCTTTTTTTTCTCTTTTTTTTTTTTTGTCTTTTCCTGGCCCAGTTAGACGACGACAACACGTTCAGAGCCTAGGGTGCCATAGAGAATGTGGCTCGCGACAGCCGTTTTGAAGCCGACCGGGCTCCGCTGTCGCCACCCAATGCAGCCAAATTGCTAAACGAAGAGCTCTTTGAATTTGACGGCGAGGACTCATTCGACGAGGTCCGCGACGCGTTCCTCGATGAAGACGCGCGCATCAAAAACAGCTTGTTGCGGGAGGCGGCAAAGTGGTTGGGGCTCGAAGTACCCTTTTGTCGAGCAACGTTTTCTTCAAAGCGCCGGTTCACCTCTGTCAAGTCAATGTGTGAGCTCGGGAGAGGCTGGGTGTACTTCGGCGCGAGTGTGTCCTCAACGTTGCTTTTCATGGCCTCGCTGTAAGACGGAACTCTAGACAATGTGCTCTGGTCAAGATTCGTGTCAGAGTTTACGCGTGATAAGTGCACGGGGGAGACTCCCGCTGGCGAAAGAAGCCCTGGTCCGCCTCCAACGTGTCCAATTTGGCTGGATGATCCGGAGTGAATGAGAGGCGGACGCACTTTGGCGAAATAATCACCGCTCTCAGCTTGGCTTTGCTCGCCATCCAAATTAAATGTGGCTGGACCGGGTGTTGTTGCCGGACTAGTATCTGCGCCTTCCTGGAGTTGTCTCTGGATACTCAATTGCCTCAAGTTTTCTGACAACTTCACGGTGTCGATGGCCGACATGGAGAACTGCAGCATATCTCCAGCTGCTGGACGGCTATAAAGAGATCTTGGAGTTTGTGCACCCGAGCTTATGGGGGATTCGATTGGTGAAACGTCAGTCCACAATCTATCCAAAACATGCTTTTCATAGACAGGAGGAGCAACTAGACCCGTGAATGAAGATAACGATTGTGGGTTCGATCCCAAAGGACCAGACTCCCCAGAGGACTCTGCATCACTATTTCCATGGCTCCATTGGTTGGAACTGAAAATATCTTCTTCTTCCCCAGTACCCTGTGTGAGCGCGTCTTCTTCATCATCAGCTCTAGCACGGATTCCGACAAACGGAGAGATGAAGAGTTGCACGGGAAGAGAAGCACGCAACTCGGAAGTGTGTCCATCAGGGTTTTTCAAGCCAATGACAAACTTCAACTTGTGGCGCACTTTCAAATGCGTCTGTATGTCGCAGTCTTGGGTGCACTTGGACAAGTTCGGAGGCACTTTCAAGAATGTCGTGAGTTCCCACTTGTCCATTTGGAAATTTGGGTCATTTTCGCCTGGTGCCGGGACTGTTTTTTCGCACACCACGCGCTCTGAGGTGTATGGCGGAGGATTGTAGCCCACGAAAGAGAACATTTCCACCAAAGTGATTTTGATTTCACCGAGTTGTAAGCCTTTCAAAAGCGGCACAAGCATCATACTGATGGGAGTACCCGAGCCGATGGCAATAGCCTTGTTTGGCACATTAATGGAATACTCCACTTTTTTAGGCCAGGTGTTATCTACCGCCATAGTTTCAGAGAGCTCGGCAGCATCCGTTGTCATGGTACGAACGACACGCGTATGCTTTTTCGTGGTCATGGGGTTGTGGAACTTGCCTCTTTCGATTTGAGCCTCAAACTTGTACACGATATTGGCACCCGGTAAGCCCTCAACCGACTCGGGCATGTCGCCAGGCAAAATTGCCTGGAATGGTATTTCGTAGTTGCCTTGAACTAGAATATGGTGTCCCTTTCCACCGACGTTCGAGGAAGACAGTGTGTGAGATAAGTGGCCAGGCGAATGCGAAAGATGTGACAAGGATGTGGATGACATAGATCGCAATGACAAGCCCAAGTTCTTGAGAGACGTCGTAGAACCTTTCAACGAATGGCCTTTGCTTAAGGGATGCTGGCTGCCATGCTTGGGGATGCTTGGAGACAGCGGTTTTTCTCCCGGCAGATGGACAGAGGGATGTGGGTTTACATTCGATGACGAGTTTGTGTACATATTGTTGAGATACTTGGAAAACTCGTTGCTTTCCCACACATACTCGTAGACTTTCTTATCGAACCTCGGAGGCTTATTGGCCTGTGTTTTTATTGTTTCCGGCCAGCGGAGCCGGAGGGTTCCGTACAATTTCAACGAAATCTTTTTGACAGTGAGTGGCTCTGTGACTGCAAAGACAATCTTGCCACTGACAAATGCCGAGGCTGCATTGTGTTCTGAGCCCTTCAAGACGATCACGTCGTGGTCTAAATTTTTCAATCGAATTTCAAAGAGAGCCGGCAGCTTGCCGGTATTTTTTGGCTTGGGCATCGCGTTTGCTTGAGAATTTCAAATACCCAAGTTGATGTATTCCAGACTTGAATTTTATGTAGAGAGAAAGTAGCTAAAACTGTCCGTTAAACGGCAAGATAGATGTGTTTCCCCTATTTGTTGCTTGCTTTTTTGTTATAATCTGCTTTTTTTTTTCCAGCTTTTGCTTAAGTGTGGATTTTTCTCAGTAAAGCTCGAAGGATTAAGAAAAGATCACGCCAGCTGGTCAGGAATGGAAGTGATGATAAGAGATACTGTAGATTTTTTCTTGAAACGTGTGATAAGCCCATCAATGGTTGCGAAGGCTGAAGGTCATGTGATGCGAGAGGTATTCTTTTTTTTTTTCATTGCGATTTTTCTTTTAGATCCAGCATGCACGAAATGAAGATCTCGGACAAGACAGGCTCCTGTAGAAAAAGAGAGACGTGGCCATTCAGGCCGGTTGATTTACTAGAATGCAGACTCTGGAACTTGGTGTTGGACCCGGTAAAACAAAATAATTGAGGTGCCAGCCTATCTAACAAGTTGCTTTTTTTTTTTTCTTTCCCTGGTTGGGGTCATTAATGTATAGATATCTGGCCGATAAAAATTCCGCTCGATAAAAACGCCAGTAGACGCGCGCGTCGTATTTTTCGTCGCTACCCTCTGCGGCGTGGGTCTTACACGTGAATAAGTAGCAGACTAATGCACGCAAAGTTTTGATTACCGGAGAACCATCAGCACCAATAACCTGTTTGGATTTTTTTTTTTTGCCGTGAAAGGTCATTTGGGCATCGCATTGAATACGCAGTGTATAGAATACCGGTACTGGCGCCAAGCAGACTTAGTGCAGTGGCCGCATTGGGAATTTCTTTTCGGGCACAAGCAGGGCTATGCTGAAGGTTGAACAAAAAAAAAAATCCAGTGTATGTCAAGGAATGTGTTCTTTTTATGTCATCATGTAAAGTCTGTAATTTTTTTTTTTTCGTTTGGTGTATCTGAGACCCCATGAATCAGCAGCTAAGTGGGATGGTCCATTCTGTCTGATTAGAAATGCACAATGTGTTTCATCCAAAGCATCGGTGCATGAAAACCCAAGAATTTCTTGAGTTTAGGCAGGTGTGCAAGAAAGGAATGCTCGTTAAATACCCCAACTGTTTGCTTGTGCATATTGTGACTCGGATTTGTGTGAACACATGTTTTAAACTTTGACTGGCAAATATGGCCGATATATATATCCTGACCTCTGATTTAAGCAGCGGGGGATAAATGACCATGTTTGAATCCCCCCTTTATGGGTTTGCTGCAAATCCGGTCTTGCTCGGCTAGAAAATGTCGCGGCGTCGGGAACACATCTGGTGGAAGCACGGAGATTTGCCTTCATGCCATTCATTACTGACTTGACTGAGTAATGGCGGCAATGGTCGATATAAGCCATTGGCTTTCATTGGCTCTTTCGCTTGCAATAACCTCGACTGCGACCTTTCGCGGTGTGTGAGGTGAGTGTGTGGTGCGCCTCCGAAACTAGCATGAGGGATGTCCAAGAAATATTACCAGATGCTTAATTCCACAAACAAATCTGCAAATTTCAAACTTTAAAGACGTTCTTTATAGTTTTTTGATTCTTATTTCTTTTTATCCCATTTTCTCTTTGTTCTGGAGTTTTTTTTTGGTTTTCCCAAGCCTTTCAATGTAATGTAATGTTTCTGGTGTGTGTGTGTGTGTGTGTGTGTGTGTGTGGTTGTCGTTGTGGGTAACTGGATGTGATCCGTGTCAGGGCTCTTGTACATCAGAAACCCTACCGTTTTAAGTAAGGTGAAGAGGAAATGGGGGTTAAGTGGCATATTTTTTTGTGTGCACCTGGCAAAAACAAGATTTTACTTTTAAAACTTTTTTTTAGTCTTATACTTTCAAGGCCATGCCTTGAACATTGTACTTTCAGGATAAACACAACGAATCAAAGACGGTGGGCGCTTAAACTTACAAACGTGCGTAACATGCAAATCCTTGGATCTGGTCAAACGCATAACTCTATGCCAATGCACACGTGCCATTACGCGGCCGCAAAAGACACGTAATCCGCTGCATTTGACAGTCGCCAAAAAAGTTATTTTTGGAGGGGAAATAGACACCTTGGCCGACGCCAAAAAAAAAAATGCAAACCCAACATTGCGGAAACCAAAAACCATAACATACATTAGTGCGTTTGGAGGGGACCAGAATCCACTACATACATTAGCGCATTTTTTTTTCTTTTTTCAGTCAGCCACATACATTCTTGTATGCTTATGTTTGGCAGTTAAGCTTCTGAAACAGTTTTGTGTGGGGAGCCAGTTCTGCACGGGTCGGGACGGAAAAATGCAAAACCCTATGTATCCACTTTACGCATGCTGTTCACAGTGCGATCGGGCCTGCGGGTGGCTGGCTCGCATAAAACTTCTACGCGAGCAAGAACGGCACCTATTTGGAAATCCGGCAATGTACAGGAACACACGACCGTACTTGCATACTCGACCAGCTTCTTTGCTTCGTTTTCAAACCAAGCTGGCTCAGCTGACCCCTTTAGGCATTTCCTGCCGTTCTGGCACACCTGGGGACATTCCCCCTGGGTCACTTATATCGTCTGAAATATCCTTGTCTCCTTGCTAGGCAAAGCAGAATAGTCCTTTGTTCTCTCTCACTCCCGTGGCCCAATTTTTCGTGGCCCTTCGCTTCTCTTTACCTGAGGCCAAAAGAATATAAGTTGGGTGGTCTAGTTAGTGTCTCCTTTGCACCATTCAGTTTCAGTTTCAGGACATTTTCTTAATTATTCCTACCCCACCTGCCCTGGTCCTCTCAAGGCTGCCTTGTATTTATTCTCGGCTTTGTGTGGTTTGCCCAAAGCTTATCGTTTTAATTACTAACTCTGTCCTTCTTCTCTGGACATACATTCACATACGCCCCCGCAAGACTAGATCCTGTCTGGAGTTTGTGACTCGCGAAGTTTCCGGTTGTAATGTCTAGCCTCATTAGATTACTGGATGATGCTTCCTTTTATGGAGATTGTTCCACATCAAAGGAACTCATACCTGCCTACGAAAAGTATCCTTGGAGCACGCCAGCCAGAAGCATAAAAAGAGCAAAATCCACTAAAGATGCATTCCCACCATCGTCCAGATACTCGTCTGGAAAAACTTCTCCATACTGCAAACGCTCACACCTTAGTGCACGGAGTACTAATGGATGGAGGTTTAGTCGCTCACTGGGCTCTGTTACCCACGATGGTAGCTTCCCATTCGATACATCCGATTCCGAATCTCTTCCTGACTTTTCTGATACAAGCTCTATTCCAGAATCCGTGCTGAGTGCTATCACACCGGAGCAGCAGTTGAACTCGGCGTCATTTCCATTTGACCTTCTGTCCGTGTATGAACCACTTAACCTCTCGCTTCTTGAATCAAATGAGCAAGGAGAATCGCTATTTGGTGGTCCCAGAACTTCGATATTCGAAATCCCGGAGCTTGTGCATAAAATTATTAATTTTGCCGACATGGCAAGCTCCGTTACCCCCATGGAGACTCGTCCTGTCTACCGAAGACCCCTTCCTTCAAACTACGCAAATACTGTACCTTACGGCGAGAGGAAACTAGAGCCATCGGCGATGGAGAAATTTGCGCTGGCCGCGGCAACCGACTCCTTGAAACCCAATGTGCTACACACATGTTTGTTGGTCAACAAGTTATTCCACCGCATTACCAAGGAAATACTAGGCGAAAGAATCTTTTTTGGCAATGAAAAAAGCTACCTTCGGTTTGTACAAAGCAATCACAAAGTTTTTGATGCGACAAAACCCCGTATGATGGTTCTTAATAGGCTACGCGGCGCAAAGCAAAAGTCGCTTGAGCGCATAGCAGATTCCATCGACTTCACGTCATTAAAGCGTCTAGAATTCTACATGTGCCCAGGTCTCAAGCCGCCGGTGGCTTTTTTGCACGAATCGCTTAAGTCATTTGCATGTCCTGGGTCGAGAGTCATGGACGATCAGACATTGGTGAGCGTTGCGAAACACTGTCCCAAGCTTGAAGTTTTGGACTTGAGAGCATGTATACGTGTCACGGACCATGGCGTTTTTTCTGTTGGCACGCTCTGTCGCAATCTCCGAAACGTCAATATTGGCCGGAACGAGAACGGCTGTCTAATCACCGACTACGGGGTGCTGAAGCTCATTGTAAACAACGTGAATCTTCATACGGTTGGGTTGACCGGGTGTCACATCACGGACCGGAGTATTTGGCAGTTGGCGATGAGTTGCGGGCGTAGCATAGAACGCCTCTCACTCAATGGCTGCATGCAGCTCACGAATGACTCAATTCCTATAGTGTTAAAGCACGACTTGATGCCAAAATTGCTTGTTTTAGAGGTGCGCTATATCGAGAATATCACTGACTTCGGCTCCATTCTCAACTTCACGCGAAGACAGAGCGCCAAGGGAATATATGTCGTGCTTGAAACATGCCAGACACTCGCACGCCGGCTCCGGGCAAGCGAGCGAGAAATGGATGAAAAGATTACGCAAAGTATTTACGAGGACATATCGGAATGGGCCAACTCCAGCGACGACGATGCTTCTCCGGACGAGTTGTGGAATGCTCGCGGGATGAGCACAGGTTATCACCACTACCACCACCACCACCACCGCTACAACTACAACTACAACTACAACTACAACTACAACTACAACTATCACCATCATTAGCACGATGACGATCATCACCAGCATCACGAAATTGTATGAAAAAATACATTTCGTATTCAATTTTCAATTCCTTCTCTACTCATTTACATATTATAGAAACATTCTCTTGGGAAAGCACGCGTACGTAGTATATGTTTGGCTTGGCTGCGACACACGCCACATTGGGCCAATTATTCCTCGAAGTATTTTGACGCACGCAAACCACTGAGCTGGTGGGGTATTGGCACAAACACTGCTTTAGAAAAGAAAAATCGTCAGCATATATGGGGAATCTCCTGTGCACACTGCCGGGTAGTTGTCGGATGAACGAGGGCTTAAAACCAAAAAAAAAAAAGATAAAGGTAACAGCAACTAGAAGGCAAGGCTTGGCCAGACTGGTAAGCGTGGTTGCGATGGGACAGTGCCGAGGATATTACTACATTTGCCTGCAGAGACTTGCAGTTCTAGGCCATCACGTGATGCGCGCCCGCCCGGCACATTCTGGCACGGCGATTGTTGTTATTTCCTAGTTGGTACACGTAGTAAATGCATGGGCTCTCTTCGCGCGACGTGGATTTAGAATAGACGATTACTTGATCCAGGAAATCCCGTGTTTGTCGCAGGGGTTGTTCTGATCGCCTCTTGAGCTGCTCCTTTCACATCCACAATTCCTTATTCTATCTCCCCTCCCTCTCTTCATTCTTTTCTTTATCTGCAATTTCCAATCAGCTTCTTCTTCTTCTTCTTCTTTCCTTCCTCGTGCTTTCCTTCCTCGTGCTTTCCTTCCTCGTTCTTTCTTGATTGACATTACATATTCTCTTGTGTGTTCAAGCATGTCACCGGATGCCCGCAAAACATCAATTATTGCCATGCAGATCGACGAACTGTTGATCCAATTGACCAAAAGACCCGTTGATATTGACATAGCGATCGCCGAGCCTCGCAACGAAACCGGCCGGCGGTCGCCTAATCGGCCTGGGACAACATCGCCAGGATCGGTGCCGCTCCATGCCCAAGCGTTGCGAACCAAAACCTCCTCGTTTGCCAATCAGCCGCGGCGTCTGGATCTCCGCACACACTCATCGAAGCTCCACCTCATAGACGACACGACATTGACGTCGCTACCGTTTCCGCCGCCAGCGGCGACGAAGCCCTTCAAACAGACTTGCGGCACACGGCCCTGGCTCGGTCACAGAAACACATACTGCAATGGCAGTGACAGCGGCCATGGCGCCCGGAATCCTTACAACAATGGGGCCCACAACTCCTTCACCAATGGCGTCAGCAACATCACAGGCCCGGGTGGCGCTGCGTGCAAGGACGACAGTCGGTCCCACGAGCAAGCACTGCTTTACGGCGCTGGGTCGGCGGAGTCACTCGACTTGGGTCAGCCTGACCCTGCAATGGATGGTGCCAGCTGCACGTCCACGGAAGACACGCTCGAAGACACGCTTGATGAGTCGCAGGATCCCATCGTGTTGGTAGAAGACTACGTGCTGGAGGCTCATTCGCGCGACACAGTGTTCCGCAAGACGTCACTAGCCAACATCAAGAAGCGCCTACGCGAGAACACACTGCGAGCACACTTGGCGCCGCACGCTTCGGCATCAACAGACACGGCAGGCACAGACACGCCCATCCGGCAGGGCCGCGGGTCCGCAAGGCGCCCTGCAGAACTCGAGGCACTCTTTGGCAAGATCCCGGGCTCCGAGAGGCTCAAGTACTGCACGCTCTGCGACAAGCCGTTGTACGAAATCAGCTCTGTGCTCAGCACCGCAGAGGCTGCGGCCGCAATGCACGCACACAGCCTCGACGTGAGCCGCGCGTACCAGGAGTTTGTGTGCTGGGGCTGCATCGACGTGTACGAGGACGTGCTCCACGAGCTCCACCAGGCAGAGCAGGAACACGCAGCTCGGAGCCGGGCCTACCGCGTGCACACAGCAAGCCGGTCGCCGGCACGGCTTGCACGAGGCGTTCATGGGCCGGGTGCTATGGCGTATCGCGGAGCCGGCGAGAAGACGGTCTTTCTGGAAGAGCACGCGCACCCGGCAAAGAAACGAAAGTTTTCCAACGACCTCATCACGCGGCTCCAGCGGTTGAGCGCCATCTCGCAGCCGGGCCACGGGGCTGCGGAACGTGCGGCCGGCTGGCACGACCGACTCAGGCGTACGTTGAATAATGTTTTGACAAATGCGTTTGCCCCGGCAGACCAAGTCTTGTGATGGTCGTGGTGGACGGCGACAGCGGCCTCCCCATACGCCTTGTTTATGTAAGGGGTGGTGGTGTTTTTTTTTTTACTGGTGGAAGTACATACGCTATAGTCATGAATTTAATTTGGTTGCCGTGGCCCGTAGGGCCGTGGTGCTAGGTACTTGTGGCGAGTGCCTCTCTATCGTTGAGTTATTACTGCGCTAATCGCCGTGCACCAATCGCCGCGCATCACCTCTGCAAGAGCCATCTGGCGATGCGCGAATTCCACCATGGCCTTGAATACACGTTGCGCTTTTGATTGGGCCAGAGGCGAGAAGATATAAAGGGAATTAGAAAAGACAAGAGACAAAAGAAAAAAAAAAAAGAAAAAAAAAAAAGAATCCTCCACGCTCCATTCTTCATTCTCTGGTTTCCACCTCCCCCTCTAAGACTAAGTTTCTCATGGTGACCCCATCCATGGTCTACGCCACCCTCCGCTCCTCCCGTGCCAAGCATGCCTTGTCTTTGGAGGAATTTATATTCAGAAAAAACGTACTTGACACATACCGCTCGCTCATGAGAATCATCTATAAGCACCACGAACGCGCGGGGTTGGCCCAATACGCTAGGGACGAGTTCCGCATCAACTCAAAGCAAACAAATCTCACCACAAGGCGGTACTTGCTACAGACAGGCCTCGCAAAATTCAAGGATTTGGCTAACTTGTACGGGTTGACCCCGAAGGCGTAACCTGCTAGCGCATCCTGAACTTTGAACTGTGGATCCCTTCCGCAAGCCTCTCGAGCTGCATGGTTACCACCCCCGCAGGAACGTCTCTTAATGCCAACTCCAACGCGGGCTTGAGCTGCTCGAAATGCGCCGTTTCTGGACCGCCCACTACATACTGCACGATCCGCTGCAGCATAACTTTGGTAAGCGCCCCAAGCTCTGAATTCTCCGGCTCCATCTGCTTTATTGCCTTCACCAATTCGAGCGAGTCCGTGAGAATCCGGCTTGCCGCGCTCGACATCGGCGACGTCTTCTCGAGGAAATTCTGCCGAATCTTATCAAAGTCAAGGTTCTTTGCCAAGTATCTCATACTTGGCTCTTTGTCCTTGCCGGTGGCTCCGCTGGTCACTTTGAAGAATACATTCCAGAGCTTGAAAAAATGAAGCTCTGACGGACTCAAACTGCTCGTGTACTTTGGGTTGCTCATCCATTTTTCGAAGAGCTTGACTAACCGCCTCTTCTCGTCGCCGCGTTTCTCGGCGATGAAGAGTTCCTTTAAGTAGCACAACTGCACGTACTCCTTTGACTTTTTCAATTCCCCGTGGAACATCACTCTGTCCCCGAAGTCGAAGCCCAACTTGTAGTCGGTATCAAAGTCCCTGTTGTCAGAGACGCTGAATGAATCGCTCAAAAGCTCTGTTTTTTGCGCCACCGCAACGTCCAAGAAGTACCCATAGTACTCGCTGTTTTGCATCCGACAGGTCCTCAATATTTGCAAAATTGTCAAGTGCTTGGATACTGACGTCTTGAGACGTTGCGCAAAAAGACACAAGTCTTCGAGCTTCGTGTAGAGACCTTTGTCGAAGGCAACACGCAAAAACGTGTCGATTTCCGTTTCGCCTGTCATGTAGAAGCGGTAGATCTGGATGAGCTGGTTGAGGTTTGCCAGAGACGGAGCAAGGTGCAACTTGTACGAAAGCACGTCGTGCTGGATCATTTTAATGTTTAAGTCATTGTATGCTTCGATCGCCATGCTTGACACGCCAATGCAAGAGTAGAGGTTGAGCAACCAGAGTTTGATATTGAAGTTCTCCGGATCCCGCAGCGACAAGTCCTCAAGTCTCACAATATACTCCACCACTTTCGTCACGGACATATCGCTACGCAAAGACTGGACCATGGACGCAAGGAACAAGTCGTGAAGTTCCGGGTTGTCGAACTTCGCAAACTTTTCCCACGCAATCTCGCGGTTGTCGGCCCTCCGCAAGACCTTCTCAATATTCACGCATGTGGCCGCAACACTCCCCGGGAGACGTGAGTTTGCGAGGAGCACCAGCTCCGTCGCTGCAAGCTGGTCTCGAAACGACGCGTCTAACTCAAACGCCACGAGGTCTGTCGCACAACAGGGCTTGTCCTTGAAGTTGTCGAAATACAACTGCACGGCCTGCTTGAGACCCGAGCCGTAGACACGTGCAAGCTCCATATTCGCCACGTACGTGTTGCGGGAATCGAATTTGAGAAGCGCAGCAAGCTCTGCCTGCGGCTTTTCCAACGCATGTCCGGCCTTGATTAGTAGTTTCCACGTATCGTAATCGTTGAAGCCCTGCTCAATAAGCAACATGTGGCAGTACCGGTAGAGCTTCTCGTGGTCCTGCAACTTCTCAAGGGCCTCCAAATACAAGAGCGTCAACTCAAGCTCCTTGCATAAGACGGGCTCTAACACAGCTACCAAAGCGCTGTAATCGTGTATCCTTTTTAAAACTGACGCATGAAGAAACGCCTCCTGATTGGTTTGCATAGGCTGCAACTTCTCCATTGTCTTACGGGCCGCAGCCAAAACTTGTTGTGCCTCTTTTTCAGACTTTGTTTGAGAGCTCCACATCAAGTCAAAAAATACCGATTGGAGATGGTACGACCTGTTCAGAGGCACACACTTCTTAAGTGCCGCTGCCGATTTCTGCATCATCTGCACATCGAGAAGCTCTTTCAGTTTGGCAAGCCACGCTTGAATGAGGTCGGGCGACAGGTACTTTTTGGCGGCACTTTCGTAGACCGACTGCCCGTCACTCCTTCGGCCTAACTTGCAGTAAGCGTCGAAAAGAAGCGTCAACGTCGCCGGGTCGCTAGGCGTTTTCGCCTTGATTTCATTGCATAATTGGAGCGCTTCATTCGCCGCACCCGTGCCCAAAAGATACAATGCATTCAAAACATGGTAGTGATTTTTGTGAGGAAACCTCGAGATCTTCAAGTTGATCTCGCGTTTGGCCGCGGAATAGCGCCTCTCTTTAATGGCATTGAGGATCTCTTCGTCAGTCATAACAGCAATTTCTTCTTAGATCTGGTTTTAAATTTTCCACTTTGTCTTTCTTTCGGGAAATTTTTCTGTTCTGTTTTTTTTGTTCTTCTCTTTTTTTTTTTTTTTTTTCAATTTTGAGTTCTCACAATGTCCCAACGCTTAGAAAATAGCGTGCTTTCTTTGATGGTGGGGTGCGCACACCGGGTCAGGTCTGATCACGTGCACTTGGCGGTTTTGTATGGGATTTGCAAGCGATGCTCGCTTTCGCAACGGTAACGCGTGGCTAAACCATCTCAAATTATGGATTTTCTATACACATGTTGATACACAACAGCACCAGGAATGAGAATCTGTGTAGTCACTATCGGGTGTCCTTGCTTTTTTTTATCTAATCTTCTTTTCTTATCTATGAGTTCTACAATTCCTCCAGAAGCTTATACTTCAGAGCCTCTACAAAGGCCGCATGGGCCGCCAAGATATTTTCTGCATATTGCATCTTTGGGACCTACAAATGAGACTTTTTTTTGTAAAAAAGTCTTGCTGCAATAGAGATAAGTTGGCAAGGGGTCCCCCTTTCCTTCCAAGAAGGCTTTGTTCATATATGTTTCAAATACATGGCTGATCATGGTATTCCAAATGGCCTGCCCCTTTTTAATACCCTGTTTCTTACAAGTATTCAATGAGGAATTTCAGCCCCCCCCTCCACCCCTGTAATTGGGTCTGGGTGTGGCTCGACCGAAAAGTTTGTTCTGGAATAACGAGCACAAAAAACCCGACAAGGACGCAATATACAAAAGCGCCCGCGGTAATTGAAAACTCCAAATCCCGGCAGCGCCGAAAACCTCAATAACGTCGTCAGGTATTTTTGAGCAGTCCAACTCTAAAGATATGCCACTTATCTCCAAACCAGGCCGGCAATCAAAACTGCCAAGTTCTAGAATTGACTAGGGTCGCCTTATCCTGCAGCATAAGAGCACTTGAGCCCTGTGCTCGCGCAGATAGCCGCGTATGTGCACTCCCCGATTGCATTTCACCGACGTGTGTGCAGTACGAAGCAGACAACATGTCGTTTGTGTGCTTGGGTGCTGGCTTTTATTGTTGCCAACTTCTAAAGTATGACGTTTTTCTGTGTCCTAAATCACCTTCAAATGGTACGGGAGTGCTCAGAATGTTTGTTTGCGTGTTTAGTACAGTGGAAATACCCTATTTATCGAGTAGTTCATGCCGCTATAGATAAGCTTTTGCGGCTGAAAGATGGTCACCTCTTTCTTGGCCGCCCTTCGCATATTGCACCATGAGATATCCCATACATCAAACAAAATAGGGCAATGGATATATAAGTACCGCGGGCTTCCCCTCTCGGAACCTGGAATTTTCACTATTAGGCTCATACTTTTTTTCCCTCCACATCCTTCCCCGTTTTTCTGTTTTCGATTCGGACTTAACCCGTCATGTCCACAACATACATAAACAACGAGGAGAAGATCCACGCAGGTGACAGCCCCACCGACTACGGCGACACCTCGTCCTCATCCACGGCACTTACAAAAACCACCGAGTTCATACCATATCGACTCTCCGCGGCAAAGGTTATCAGCAATTTTCAGACTAACGCCGAACAGGGTCTCACCACACAGAAGGTCGAAGAGTTACGCAGACAATATGGCGAAAACACGCTCGGCGAAGGCGACAAGATTAGCTACACCAAGATTTTGGCCCATCAAACATTCAATGCCATGATTATGGTCTTGATCATCTCCATGGTCATTGCACTTGCCATTAAGGATTGGATTTCGGGTGGTGTCATTGCAGCCGTGGTAGGCATCAACATCACAATTGGCTTTGTTCAGGAAATGAAGGCCGAAAAAACTATGGGCTCGCTTCGCTCGTTATCTTCGTCTACGGCACGCGTTACCAGAAACGGCGACGACCTCACTATCCCTACAGAGCAGGTTGTGCCTGGAGATATTGTGCACATCAAGGTGGGCGACACGATTCCCGCAGATTTGAGATTAATTGACACCATGAATTTAGAAACCGACGAGGCCCTTTTGACAGGTGAGTCTTTGCCTGTGGCAAAGAATGAACACGAGGTCTACGCTGATCCCTCGGTGAGTGTTCCTGTGGGTGACAGATTGAACATGGCCTTTTCCTCGTCTATGGTTTCGAAGGGAAGAGGAAGTGGCGTTGCAGTAGCCACCGCTCTCGACACAGAAATCGGAAAAATTGCCCAGTCCTTGAAGTCGGATACTGGTTTAATCCGGAAAGTTGACAAATCCGATGGTAGGAAACCTTCCTGCAAAGAGTACTCAAGGGCGTTTTTCGGTACCTTGAAGGATATCGTGGGAAATTTCTTGGGTGTTACAGAAGGTACACCTTTGCAAAGAGTGTTGTCTTGGTTAGCCATTGTGTTGTTTTGGATCGCGGTCTTGTTTGCCATTGTGGTAATGGCGACTCAGGAGTTTGATGTCAACAAAGAAGTTGCAATTTACGCCATCTGTGTGGCTTTGTCCATGATTCCATCGGCTTTGATCGTTGTGTTGACCATCACTATGGCTGTTGGAGCACAGGTTATGGTCTCTAAGAATGTCATTGTGCGTAAATTGGACTCTTTGGAGGCATTAGGTGGCATCGATGACATCTGTTCGGACAAAACTGGAACTTTGACACAAGGAAAAATGATCACAAAAAAGGTGTGGATTCCCTCTGTAGGAACATTTGCCATGGACAACATTCACGACCCATTTAACCCGACTATTGGCGACTTATCTCAAACAAAGTTCTCGCCCTATTTCATCAAGGAAACAGATGAAGAAATTGACTACAAGCCAGTGGAAAAGACCACAGTGGACTCTTATGCTAATAACTTCAAGAAATGGCTCAATGTTGCTACTTTGGCTAACATCGCAACAGTCTCTCAGGTTAAGGACGAAGAGTCTGGTGAGTTAGTCTGGAAAGCACATGGTGACGCCACAGAAATTGCAATTCAAGTGTTTTGTTCAAGATTAGGTTATTCCAGAGAAGAGATTGCAAGAGATTTCCAACATATTCAAGAATTCCCATTTGACTCCTCCATCAAGAGAATGACCTCTATCTATAAGATGGGAGATGAAACTAAGATTTTCACAAAGGGAGCTGTCGAACGCATCTTAAGAATATGTAAGAATTGGACTGGTAACCCCGAAGAGAGCACAGACACACCTGATCTTATTGAAATGACAGAAGAGCATATTGCCGAGATTGAGTCCAACATGGATGCCTTATCGTCACAAGGGTTACGTGTTTTAGCATTTGCATCCAGAGATTTTGTTGAAGGAAAAGATGACTTGAAAAACCGGGAATCTATTGAGTCTAATTTAACTTTCCATGGCTTGGTTGGAATCTATGACCCTCCAAGACTTGAGACAGCACATTCGGTCAAGTTATGTCACAAGGCTGGCATCAATGTCCACATGGTCACGGGTGACCATCCAAGCACAGCCAAAGCTATCGCACAAGAAGTTGGTATCATTCCACATAACTTGTACCATTACAGCGATGAAGTTGTGAAAGCAATGTGTATGACTGCCATAGAGTTTGACGGCTTAACAGATGAACAAATCGATGCTTTACCTGTGTTACCATTAGTTATTGCCCGTTGCGCTCCTCAAACTAAGGTTCGCATGATTGATGCTTTACATCGTCGAGATAAATTCTGTGCCATGACAGGAGATGGTGTTAATGACTCCCCCTCTTTGAAGAAGGCTGACGTGGGAATTGCCATGGGCCTTAATGGATCTGATGTGGCTAAAGATGCATCTGACATTGTTTTGACTGATGACAACTTTGCTTCTATATTGCACGCTATTGAAGAGGGCCGCCGGATGGCTGCAAATATTCAGAAATTTATCTTGCAACTTTTGGCTGAGAATGTGGCCCAAGCAATTTACTTAATGGTTGGTTTGGCTTTCAAGGATGACTCTGGCTATTCTGTTTTCCCCTTGTCTCCAGTTGAGGTGTTATGGATTTTGGTTGTCACATCCTGTTTCCCGGCCATGGGATTAGGACAGGAACAGGCAATTGATGGTGTTTTGAACCAGCCTCCAAACCGTAAGATTTTCACCAGAGAGCTCCTCTGCGACATGGCAGGATATGGAATTTGGATGGCAGCGTGCTGTATGCTAGGGTTTGTGCTAGTTGTTTTTGGTGTTGGTGACGGAGACTTAGGTGAAGGTTGTAACGAAGTGAGTGCAGACTCGCATATTTGCAATTTGGTTTTCAGAGGAAGATCGACGTCGTTCGCAATTATGACGTGGTGTGCCCTTATTTTAGCGTGGGAGTGCATTCACCCTGACAACTCCTTGTTCCACATGAGACAGGAGACAGATAACCCTTGGTGGAAGCAGACGGCCATTGACCTCTGGTCGAACCAATTTTTATTTTGGTCCGTTATTGGTGGATTTGTGACGGTATTTCCTGTTGTGTATATCCCAGTGATTAACAACAAGGTGTTTTTGCATGCCCCAATTGGCCAGGAGTGGGGATTTGCCTTCGCATTTAGTATTCTTTTCCTCTTGGGCTGTGAGGCATGGAAATGGGGTAAGAGATGCTATAAACGCAAGTGGAGCTCCAGGATCAAGAACCCCGAGTATGAATTGGAGCGCAAAGATAACTTCCAGAAGTACGCCTCCTTCTCGAGAAGTAACACACTTGACCCCGATATGCTTGCAAACTAAGCTTTCTAATCCTCCTCTTTCTATTTTTATAATACATAATATATTGATACACGGCATTTATTTCTTTATCTATCCGTCGCGCCCAAAGGAGCTTTATCTTAACAATTGATTTCTTACTCTGAAGTCCCCACCGAGGTGTTCTGTGATGCCACAACTTACAATCGTGCCTGTCCCTGTATTGTGCTCAACATCAATCACAGTAATGGACGTATTGTAAGGTACTCGAAGATCGTCCACCGTGACGCCGTCACCCAAGCAGTATTTTCGGTCCTTGTATAAATGATTGGTGAACACATTCACTACACCTCCATGCGTACAAATCAAGACGTTCTGATGCTTATTCAACGCCGCCCGTTTTAAAATACCATCGTAAGCCTCAGACACACGCTCAACCATGCTTGACTCCTTCTCACCGAGGTTGCGGAAATCCTCGCCATATCTTTGGAGAGCATCCCTAAGCGGCATTCCTTGTACTTTCCCCATATCCCGCTCACGCAACTTGGGCGTCTCCGAATAAATGGCATCAGGCTGGTAGCTGAGTATGGGTTTCGTTGTGTTCACACAGCGACGCAAATCAGAAGACACGACCTCATCGAGCCTGATACTCTTTAGATGGGCAGCGACCTTTTCTGCCTGCTGGGCGCCCTCTTCATTAATATCGATATCGGCGTGACCCTGAAGGATTTTCTTGGCATTCCACTCTGTCCTCCCATGGCGAACCACAAATACCCGAGTGGTTTCTGGATTTTTGTTTGCTTTAATCTCCCGAGTCATTGGTGAAAGGGGTGAACGGTACGCCGACGCTTTGAGTTTGAAATAGCGTATCACGTGATTTGGCAGCATGTCCCGCAACTGGTTATTTTTTATGGCATCATAGAGTTTGGCGCAGAAAGAACAGCGTGCAGATAGCACCAGCGCAAGCTTCAGAGAAGTAGGACGACGGCATTTCAATATGCGACTGTATTTGAAAGAAAAAAGTTTGCTTGTAAAAGGTTGATGGGCATGTGCGAAAGATGTTCCAGTTTCCTGTCGTGAAACTAGGATCCCGCGCAGACACGATAGGTGTTTAAAGTAAGGTACAGGGATCGGAGACGTGAGGGTCTATTACATTGAATAACCGACAAACCTTAGCAGGTGCTTGAGTGCCTTATCTGGCGTTTGGGAGGTTAAAAAAAAATTGTATTGCAGCTTGACGTTATCGGGGGGTGGATAAGTGTTTTTTTTTTTTCATCACAAGGTTAAAAAAATATAGTTTTCATTTCCCACAACTATTGTTTCATTTAAGATATATTTAGAGTTAATAAATTTACCACAGAAACAGAAACTTTTGGAATCGACGCGACACCTACTTTGGCATATAATGGATGATTGGAAAAGATTGATTTGTAATTCCATATAAACATTCAGAAGGTTCAGCACAATGGTCAAATTCTTGATCACCCATTGGGTACTTCCGACTCATTACTGTATGTGGTCAAAGTGGTGCAGATACGACGAACCACATGGTGGTGAAAGAGGGGAAAATTTTGCGGGGAGCAAATGACCCATCAGGGAATTTCTCTATTGTTTTACATGATGGAGCTCGGTGTAATGCGCCATTAAGCCCAGTGAAATGCCTACTCAAAAGAAGTTTCGGAAGTTTCATTTTTTTCTTGAGTAACGGAATTTTTGGCTTTACGTCTTGAGAAATGGTCATTCCCCGTTAATGCGCATGCCATACCCAGCAAATACCCCGACCAAATACGAAATCAGATTTTCGACAGCCTGCATATACGATTCTCCTTTTTTTTCTCTCCTCTTTTACTTTCTTCTTTGAGGCAACCCCGTTAAGTTTTAAGTAACAAAATTGCATGGTTGAACATGAAATTTCCGCAAGTGGGGTCTTGAATCTTTGAAAAAGAAAATATCACATATGGTTGCACCAGCCCTAGGGAATGTGAGTGACAAGCTAAGCCGAATTTGTTTTTTAATCTATACTGAAAACGCGGTCTATGTGCAGTGCATTTCCGTTGCTGGGGAATTTTGCGATCCACCGCAATCTGTAGTATCTTCGGATGGGCTGCCCGAAATCTCTCTACATGTGAACATCTCGTATACTCAAGAGGCATCGACGCAGAACACGCAAATAGCATGGACATTTGAATATACGATATTTGCACTGGTGGCCTAATAGAAACAATTTGAACAACGCTTCTTATTATATGACGCAAATATTACAACCAGAGACTAAAAAAAGAGGAAAATATGGAAGACCATGCGACCGGTGTGCCACCAGAAGAATCAGATGTCTCATGTCTGAAGGCTCATCTTCTTGCAAAGGGTGTCTCAATATAGGAGAAAAATGCACTCATGACCGTGTACGAAAGAAGTCGGGTCCAAAAGGTGGCCGCCGATCCTCGTCCCAAAAAAGCCTGTCGGTGGTCTTGAATGAGCTTGTATTTTCTTCCTTCGTTCATAATGATAGCAACATGACCACAATGAATCATCAACCTGCAATGGAGCGAAATCTACCGTGTCGGACTGAGAACAATTGTCTCCAATACCCCGAAACACAAGCATCTTTCTCTGTAAATTTGGGAAATGCTTCAGGAAACAGTCTGACGACAGACGTACCAGACACTGACATCCTGGAAATGTATTTGGCACGAGATTCAATGTCTTTTGGATCTCGAGAGCACATTCCTTTGTCCCTGAACCCTGGGAAATTTCTGGAAATTGGAAGCCCGTATCCCCAGTTCCAAATGTGCTCTCACAATTCTGCACAGTCTGTATGGCCGTCTGACTGCCACATAGCTAATACGATACTGACCCAGTTTCAACATCGTCTGGAGAGTCCAACCAACACAGACAATTCGACCGGGAACAAAAATGCGTCAAGCGACAGAGACTCTAACCAGCATGGACATACATCAACATTGAAGGATCACGGAGACTCGTTATCAGCTTTTAATGCCCAAGCATCGTCTCATATTGCACGATTCTCATCGGCACAATTGATTCTGCGTATCCAAATATATAAGATGTGGTTTTATGGGTACTGGCCGGTGATTTCTCCGGGAGAATTGATCATCATCTTATTGAATGAGACAAAAACAAACAGCGCAGATGGATACATCTTTCTCAATCAGAAAAATGCCATGCTTTACGCCCTATGTTGTGCTATGTTTGCAGCCTCTTCAACACAGATGTCATTTGTGTCGCTAGATAGCCATGCTTTACCGCACAGCAATATTTCTAATGACGATTTCGCCGACGAGGCGAAAAGAGTACGAAACCTTTTTGAGTACGAAAACAAACATGAAGTGAATACAGTATTATCGTCTTTTTTCCTTTACGCTCATTACACGAATCAAAAGGGAAAACTGAACCAAGCTAAGTTATATTTACGCGAAGCTATTTTAATGGCTCAGGTGTTGGGCCTCCATGACGAGAATCAATACCTTCACAAGAGTCGTGCAGAAACTCATCGTTGGCGAAAAATCTACTACACTCTTCTTGTAACAGAGAGGTTTGTTTGTTTTGAGGAAGGGCTTCCGGTCATTCTAGATCCCTGTATCAAGTTTCCTGAGTTGATTGATGACGAATTTCCCGATCTTCTTATCGGTTTTTCGGAGCTTATCAAGATATTCACAGCCCCAAGTAAAGATTTTTTCTTTGAAATGAATCAAAATAGACTGGATTATAAAAACGAAGACAGGCCGTTGTGTGAAAAGAAAAAATGGATCCTTGAAGTGCAAGAGAAGTTAGGATTTACCCATGAGCTACCACAGAATATCACTAGCCTGCAAAAACTAAACATCATATTAACCGAAGCGTGGATACGTGCCATAGCATGCCATATCACATGGAGTAGTGGCTTGGTACACCAACTGAAAGATTCACACGATTGTTTTGGTTATGACTTCGCGCTTGTAAACGCCCGTGATTTTCTATCGAAGGCATCACATTTGCCAAACATGGCTTTTGAAACAAATGGATCTGGTGTTTGTGTCAAGTTATTGGAGATGGCACATGCCTTGTCGTTTACAGTAAAACAGAGTGCGGATCAACTACTGGGATTAACAGTGCTTGAATCTCTTTTTGATCTTGTGAATGAGTTTAGAGGCAACGTGTCGTTGCCAATTAAAGTTTATCATGGAATTGCCGAATTGATTGCACAGAATAAAATCAAGGTTTCTCGAGTACTAGAAGGGCAGGACCCCAGAAATCCACATCAACGAAAAGAAAAAGGCACAATAGAAGAGCTTATAGATGATGAAACTGGCACTGTCAAAAGTGACGCGGACCCGAACTTGCTTATTACGGAACTATCATCTTTTTCTGATCATACTTATGATCTGAGTATAGGGATGTTGACAGCCGTTCCGAGCTTTTTGAATTTTCAATACTCTCCTTTAGGAGACGCATCCGAACCCAGAAGTTGAACACTATGGGCATTAAGCATGCTATTTTTTACATACCATATAAAATCTTTGGATCATGCTCCCGGGGCTTAGTTTGCATATATGGTTGAAGCATACGTGCAAATTCAGAACGTGCTAAGCGGGTGTCATAGCAGAATGTTCAAAGTGATACAACTTAAGTTGGGGCTTTATTGGCTGACTAATTGTCACGCGGTAAAACATAAGACAATGCTAAAAGCAAATTAATTTTTTTTTTGAAGCACACTAATCTAGATTTTATGGGGCCTTCAAAAACTTCTGAGAGAGAGATCCCAGAAGTGATGGCTACAGATCTTTTTTAATAGACAATATCGACAAACCCGGCTGCATTCTATATTCCGGTTACTCTCTATTTATAACTCTATCAGATTTGTGAATTTTTAGACTTAGAAATTTTTGGCTTTCAGTCGCCACGTTTCAATTGCCAATTGTCGCAGCAAGCAACCCGACAACTGACTTCGTATCCGACTCGGCGCATAATCTTGGCATGTAAAGATGCCCGGGTTTCGAAACGGCAGAAACCGCGTTGCTTCAAGATCTCTAACGATAAAAGCCTGACTGGTATAATTTGGTAACAGCGACGCCATCAAGTATTTGCATATTTGGGGTTAAGGTATCTATTTCCATGTAGCCCCACAGGCCATGGTCATGCTTCGTCATCCAGGTATAGATTTCAATAAAACAGCACTGATGCATAATTGGAGTGTTTCCTCACTAGGTCGAAGAAAAATAAAACATAAAGTCTATGATTTAAAACTTAATAACTACAGATTGAAAAACTATCCCTGAAAATGAAGATATCCATTAACACGATCATTAATATCAGAGTTCAGTTGGAATTTTAAATGTAAATAACACACATTTCACTACTAGGCCATCCTGCATATCTTCCTAATAAATGCACAAGAGACTTTCGAGCAAATTCGTAATACCTCAAACATACGTGCAAGGGCCCAGAATGTCGTTTGATGGGTTTGTCACATTCTGTGTATCTTAAACCACATACGCATTTCGGAAAAATGCGTTTTGTACTATGAAAATTAAACCGGTTTTGCACTACCTGGTCTGTTTATTAAAACTAACAAGTTTTCTTCAACGTCTTTTCATTCTACTGACTCAGGAATATGATATCATATTTTTGACTTGCGTATCTGTTATAAACTTCTATTTCCCCTCTCGAAATCAATCATGAAGACATTTTGGGCGTTATGAGATCTTGAGCAAACACGCTTTGAGAGAAGCGGGGAAATTCTGAAATCATTCCATGAAGCGGAATATATTTG
This sequence comes from Metschnikowia krissii, assembly GCA_030561945.1. NCBI lineage: Eukaryota > Fungi > Ascomycota > Pichiomycetes > Serinales > Metschnikowiaceae > Metschnikowia > Metschnikowia krissii. Next base: position 37,040 of record JAKTYP010000078.1, on the reverse strand, counting down.
CTCTGAGGCGGGTTCCCCACAAAAAGGAACAACTATTTGCAAAATTGCGACGGAAAGTTTATTCCCTTCAGTACGAGGGAGAGCAAGCCCAAATTCCATGTGCACGCCGTCGAGGAGAAATATGCAGTGAGATCTCAAACGGGTTTTACGTTTTCCTGGAAATTGGGCGAAAATGAGATCCAAAAGAAAAAGTGTTTTTGAGTGGAGGGAGAGGGAAAGGTTAATGTGATTCAGTTACTCTATATTCGTTCTACCCAATAAGACTACATGATTATTATCACTTTTTCACGAAACCCAGCGTCTCGGCCCAAGTAACTTCATTTTCTGGCAGGTCTGTGCATAACGTGCATATTATGCAGACAGAATGTGGGGTTGAAGCTCTTTTGCCCGCTTCTGTTGAATTTTCCCGCAGTTACGCATAAACGCGACCGTTGCATGAGCCCATCTGAATGTTGAGACACGCAGTTGGGAAACTAACCGAGAGGTGGCTGAGCCATATTTTTTAAAATCTCTCTATATATGACTGTATCTTTTCCCGCCCTATACCAATAATTTTCTTCTTCACTTTCTTCATTGTATTCTAGGCAGAAACACATTGTGACATCATGACTGACTCTGAGAAGAAGCAAACCATTTTAAGCGAGACCGCAAAGGTCGACACTGACGGCGACTCCATGAATGCGGAGACCAAAGACTACATTGCAAAGTTTTTGGACATTTCGCAGAATGCAAAGGAGAACGACCAACAGGATAAGAATATGTCGTTGAAGCAGGGATTGAAGACATTTCCAAAGGCAGCGTTGTGGTCTGTTGTGTTATCGACTGCCATTATCATGGAAGGATATGACGTCAATCTCTTGAACTCTTTTTACAGTTTTCCTGATTTCGTACAAAAGTTTGGTCAGTTCTATCCTGAGACCGGATCGTATGAAGTCCCTGCCAAGTGGCAGACCGCGTTGTCTATGGCGGTGAACGTTGGTGAGATCATTGGATTGTTTGCTGCTGGTCTTATTTCCGACAGAATTGGTTACCGCAAGACTTTAATTGGTGCCTTAATTATGGTGACAGGTTTTATTTTCATTGTGTTTTTTGCTCCCAACGTTCAGATTTTACTTGTTGGTGAGATTTTGTTGGGATTGCCCTGGGGCGCCTTTCAAACTTTGACTGTTTCGTACGCTTCTGAGGTTTGTCCAACTGTGTTGAGATTGTATTTGACGACTTACGTCAATGCCTGCTGGGTCATCGGTCAATTGATTTCTTCCAGTATCTTGAAAGGCATGCTTAGTTCCAACATTCCTGACTCATACAGAATTCCGTTTGCCTTGCAATGGGCGTGGCCTATTCCTATTGCCATTGGTGTGTATCTTGCTCCTGAATCGCCCTGGTGGTTGATGAAGGTTGAGAGACCAAATGATGCCAAGAAGTCTATTTTGAGATTATTGAGCGAGAATGAAAACGCCCCTAGCAAAGAAATCTTGGCTGATGCGATGATCGATAAGATGCGGTTGACTATCAAGGAAGAAGCTGCCCTTCAGGAAGGAACCTCTTACTTTGATGCGTTCAAGCCCAACAACTGGAGAAGAACCAGAGTTACATGCTTGACTTGGTTGGTTCAGAACACTAGTGGTTCAGCTTTCATGGGTTACTCCACTTACTTCTATTTGAATGCTGGTTTGTCAACGTCTAACTCGTTCACCTTTTCTATTGTGCAATATGTCTTGGGTCTCATGGGTACCATCTTGTCATGGTTCCTTTCCCAGAGGTATGGTAGATTTGACATTTTCTTCACTGGTCTTTGCATCCAATCGGTGCTTTTGATCTTGACTGGAATTCTTGGCACACTCAGCGCTCCAGGTGCTGCATGGGGTGTCGGCTCTTTACTTTTGGTATTCACATTTGTTTATGATCTTTCCGTGGGACCAATCTGCTACTGTTTGGTCACTGAGATTCCTTCAACGCAATTGAGAACTAAGACGGTCATTTTGGCCAGAAACGTTTACAACTTGTCGGGAATTGTGATTGCAATTATCATGCCATACATGTTGAATCCTACGGCGTGGAATTGGGGTGCGAAGACTGGATTTTTCTGGGGTGCTTTTGCAATCCTTTCCACTATTTGGTGTTGGTTTGAATTGCCCGAGACCAAGGGAAGAACTTTTGCTGAAATGGACAAATTGTTCAGTCAGGGAATTAAGGCCAGAAAGTTCAAGAGCACCGAGGTTGATGTCTTTGATGTTGGTGATATGATGGAAAAGGTGGGAGAGAATGGAATCAGGGATGTTGTTGAGGAAAGCAAGGCTGACCTTGAGCACGTTGAGCGTGTTTGATTCATTTTAACTACGTTTTTTTTAATATGATTTAATTCTGGATATTTAATACGTAAAAGAATAAAAAAAGCTCGCAAACTTTATTCATGAGAGACGCAGCACAAGGAAAAGAAAAGTTTGGAAAGTCAACAATTGTAACTAGAGCATTGCCAGCAAGCTAGAAAAAATACCAATGCAGGTTAAAACTGAGCAGATGATGTGTCGTTAGACTAAACGTCGTCTTCTTCATCCTCAATATCGGTTTCAAGATCGCAAATAGACCGGCAGTTGGGACAGTAGAACTGGGGGTAGCGCTTGATGATAATTGGCCGAATGCATTTGTAATGCCATGAGTGGGAACAAGGGCTCACGAACAACGCCTGGCAAGGTTCGAGTTTCAATAAGCATATGGCGCACTCTGAAAATTCCTCCCCATTCTCAGATGTATTTTCGATTCCAAGATTTTTCATTTTTTTATGAATGTCTAGGTTGAATCTGTTGATCTTCCTCTGCCAACTGCGGTTGAATTCACATCTCATGCGCACGGAGCGATATACCTCCTCAGTACCACCCCTGTAGTCTAAGCCCAACTGCACAACATCGCCGTCCATGAGCGGCCAGAGCGTCAGCTCTTGTGAAGCCAGGGATAGTCTTATGTTATTTAGGAATGTTCCGGAAGACGATTTGCAGTCTTTCAAAAACCACAGGCCTTCTTCGTTGCATTGAAACAAGGCATGTGTTCTGGACACTACTTTTGATTTGAAGACGATTCTCGAGGAAGATCCCTGCGGTGCATGCGCGGCGCTCTTATGCTTTTCAGTATAGCGACCGATTGAAATATCCTGTTTGGGATGTATGCGTCTGATGATGGGAGAAAAATACAATCCAGTGTTTGGGGCGGAGTGGTCGATGATGGGGGTCAAGCGCACAGAGTACATCCCATCTTTATCCTTGTTGCCGTCCCCTGTGTCTTTTTCAGGTGACGAGGTTAGTTGTTCGTTTTCCGCAATGCAGGTGATGTCGGACGCCTCCACGGTGGTATTTTCTCTGGGTGCGAGCGGCTGGTCGGCGGCAGAAGCCGGTGGAATGGTGTTGCGTGAGCGGGTCATCAAGTTGCCCACAAGAGTGTTTTCCACATGCGTGTCTCCGGCCGCATGGGTGTGGATGTTTGCAAGCGTGGGGCTATTGGGCATGAACTGGTGCGCCTGGGGGTCTGGCGGGGCGCTGGGAGCGTGTGAGTGAGACCCGCGAATTGTGTTTGAGAGGGAACTGAAGAATCCTAAGCCAAACGACGGTCTGCGCGTGACGGAAGGGGCCATAGGGAGCCGCGTCTGTGATGCCGAGGGCAGGATCGACAGAGCCGTCAGCTCTCTGGTGGCGTGACGCAGCGCTGACGCAGGGTGTTGGGTGGGCCTTTGGGGGTGTCCGTTCGGAGACGGCATGTGCAAAAGAGGCGGCGGCGAGGCGGCGTCATCCCTAGAATCGCTCAGGGGTTCTGAATCCACACCGCTGTCTCCGGTCCTGGGGTGGGCCTGTGGCGGCGAACTTGTAAGTGAATTGTTTGCCGAACACGAAGGCGATAGTACGGCTGCCTTTGTGGCCGAGGAACCCACACGCAACGCCTTTGGAGGTAAGGAAACACGATGTTCCTCAGACATGTTGAGGGAGAAGTGCGCAAAATAGCAAAGAAAAATACAGCGCCGGCAGCACGGAGTTCACACGAGGCTCTGTTTTTCTCCTCTTCTTCTTGTTTGTTTGTTTGTTTGTTTGTTTGTTTGTTTAGTTGGTTGGTTCTTTGTTATGTCGTACTGTCGTTCTGATATCGAATACCGGAACAGTCGTCCCGAAGCGCAAGGCGATCGTAGATAGAGAAACGGGCTACCGGCGTCAAGACTGGACAGTGAGGGGTGGGCAGAATACCAGTGTGGGCGGATTTCTTGAGAATGTAGGTGGGTGTCCTCTTTGCGTGAAGAGCCGGTGTACAGGCTTGGGTGTGGACAAAAAAAAAGTCCCACCTGGCGCTGGACTGAAAGAAGGGACCCAAACAGAATGTGATCCACGTGTCGCTTAGGTGTTGAAACAAACACAAGAGTATACGAGCAGTACTTTTCGAAAACGGTATTTTTGGTTTTTGTTTGGCAATCAAACAAAAGCCCGGTGAGGAAATGTGAGGTACTTGGAGAGAGAGAGAGAGAGAGAGAGAGCGAGAGAGAAAAAAAAAAAAAACTAATCTGGTAAGAAGAAAGCCCGGGTCCACCTGAGAATCGGCGAGGCTTTTCAAAAGCGCGACTCTAAAAATGGCACGCAAGTTGGGGAGACTGGGAACAGGACCAATTCATACCCGTGACTCCCGCGATAAGAATTACGATGTGCGCGGCAGGGAATGTAGAGTGGATATTTTGAGTCGATTCTGGAGGGGGAAAGGGAAAAGGGAAAAGGAAAAAGGGGAAGGGAATTTCTGGAAGATCGTCGGTGGATACGCACACGGCAACCAGGCGTTTTTGGAGCCGGTCTTTGTTTACATGGATTTTATGAGTTGTTTTGTTTTTGTTTTTGTTTTTGTTTTTGTTCTTGTTTTTGTTTTTGTTTTTGTTTTTGTTTTTGTTTTTGTTTTTGTTTTTGTTCTTGTTCTTGCTTTTGTTCTTGTTCTTGCATCTTTGCTTGTTTTGCGTTGTTTTGAGTGGATTCTCGGGGATTTTTTTTTGGGCTGAGGCTAGGGTTGGTTGGTGCGCCTGAAATAGGGCCTGGATGGGTATTCTGCGACTGGCCATTTGGACGGGGCCCGCGGCCCATCCCCATGGCTTATCCCTTGTGCCTCCATATACCCTTTTCATGGACAATCGCTACTTGCTTCATTGTTTGTTGATTTGTTGATTTGTTTGTCTATGGCGTGGGATATTTTGGATCTTTCAGTCCGCCACCTCGCAGACGTTCATGCAGAGAATGCTTCTCTTGCTTAAACATCGTTCATGGACGTAAACAGATAAAGATCCGGACTCTCACACCAGATACCACGCTCAGAGCTTTAGATGGCGCCCTTGGCCCTGACACAGCAAGGAAAGCGCGAAAATGACATGTTATTTCTTCTCATCTCTCTCTCTCTCTCTCTCTCTCTCTCTTTCTTTCTTTCTTTACGCCTTCTTCTTAACTTCTCAGCATCTGCAGGTTTCGAGCATACCTTTCGCCCGAACAACCCATGTACCCCGATCCGCGTAGGCCCGATTTCTAGTAGTTGGTCTTTTCGCTAATCAAGCGGAGCAAGAGCTGCTGAAGGGTATCTCTGCCCTTCGGGTTCTCCCATATAAAGTGTCCTGTTGTCTCGGCGACAACCCACTCGAGACATCGGGAGCCCATTTTTGTCAACTCCCTCTGCCACTTCCCCCAGTTCTGCGACTTCTTGACCATGTATTGAGACAGAATCACAGAGAACGGGATGCTACCGACGTCGGCACGGTGCACCTCGCTGTACGACAAGACGGACGCGGTGACCTGTTCCTGGAGCCTGGCTCGCAAATACTTGGGGCTGTGAATCATATCGGGACCAAAAATCCTGCTCTTCGACAGGTAGCGGCGCGGGTGTAAAAGCCAGTGTATGTTCGTGGAAAGGCCGAGCGGGGACGCGACGCCGCGGAGCCAGAGCAAGAGGCCCTGCCATGAGTCCATCAAGTCGAAGATACCGCGGAAAGTCTTTCTGGTTTCATTTTTCTTGTTGGGCCCGCTGAATGGCCAGCGCGTGAGGAGGTCCTCGTGCCAACTGTCAACTAGGAGCATGGAGTGCATCTGACCGGCGTTGCGCAGGGCGAATACCCGAGAGTAGAGACCTCCAGAATCAAAGCCCACGGCGCAGTAGGGCCCCTCGACGCCCTGTGTGCGCAAAGCTTCCGTTAAGTAGTCGACCACGATCCCGACGGACGTGGGTGATGGCGCGCTATCTGAGAAGCCGTAGCCCGGACGGTCCCAGAGACAGTAGCGCTCAATTTTGTTCATGTGATAGAGTTCCTGGATCCAATCCAGAAACTGCTCCGAAGACGTGTGCTGACCTCCCTCGAGGAGCACCACCGGTTGTGCCGGCTCGCCTGGCGAGCGCGCACTGACGTCGCCAAAGCATGCCAAGTGCACACGGAACCGGTCGTCGTTGACCGACACCATCAGGCCCCAGGGTTTTTCGTGCGTGTCGAACGCGCGGAGCCACACTGCCACGCTGATGTTCCATGCTACCACAAGAAGCACAAGCCTGGCGGCGGTCCTGGCGCCCGCGACAAGCATCTCACGGAGCGTCCTGCGCTTCTCGACTCTGCCGGTGTACCTGATTTCCTGGGAGGCCTTTGCGGCCAGTACCCAGCGGCCGGCAAGACAGCCCGCAAGGACGTTTGCCGGGAGCCATAGCCAGAGCACGGCACCGAGGCCGCCGAGGGTGGCACGTACCGCAGGCACGGCGCCCACGACCACAGCATCGACGCCCACCAATGCGGCAGTGGCGTAGCCCGCCACGCGCTCATAGTACGCGGGCACGGTGAAGCCCCAGAGCGCAAGCGCATCGGAGAGCACGCAGAAAAGAACAAGGTCGAGTTCGAGGAAGGACTTGCCGCGCAGCCCGAGGCCAGGCACTGCAATGAAATCTGACACCAACACCGAGGCAAACAACGCCACGTTGGCGAGTAAGACCGCGACGAGCGCGTTGCGGAGTTGCCGAATGTGTGGCAAGTTGAGCGGCGATACGCGTGGGTCGTCCGGGTCGAGCCAGTGGCCGGGGCCGGGGCTGGGGCCGGGGCTGGGGCCGGAGTCAAGACTGGGGCGGCACAGGGGCTCATAGCCCGTGGGCTGGGTTTCAGCGCGGTCCGGGCCGAGTAAGGGTTCATTTTCGGAGGACACTAGGTCTGGGTGTTCTGGGGCCCGGCCAAATGGTTCTAACGGCAGGGCCGGGGCAGCGTGTTCGCGTGTGTCCAGCATTTTGTGCGGAGGCCAAAGGCGTGGTGTTTTTGTGGAGGATATGAGCAGGGTTGGAGCAGAGTTTGAGAAGGGGTTGGAGGAGGTTTGGAGGTCTGGAAGGAAGGTGTAGTTGGGGCCAGTCTGAGGGCGCTGGCGTGGTGAGCGAGGTAGCAATAGCAAGCAAACGCGCGGTCACGAGCGCTGGTACAGGCCTAGCGTGGGGCCAGGCGAGGAAAGGGCGCGGCGCTCTGGGGAATTTTGACGTGGAGCCAAAAACAAAAAGGGAGGACCGCAGATGTGGAAGAAGGAGTGAAAAGAAAGGTGGGATGAATGCAGAAATTAAATGAATAGAATAGTTAATAATGAATGAATTCGGGGAAAGAGCCTAGGAGCTAAGGAATGAGTAAAGGACTCGAATGATGAAAGAAATGGTTCATGGTTACAGGAATGAAAAGAATAAATGAAAAGAAAGAAAGAAAAGGAATATATACAGCAACTAAAGAATAATCAAATAACTGAATAAGCGAACTCACAATTGAACTAGTGCATGCATTCACGAAGATATACCATGACTACATGATTAGATAAGTATACCAATGCATGAACATGACTATATGATGGAGACAAGAAGTAATAACGTAGAAACAAATAACCCAATAACCCAATGAATGGAAGTTGAGTACCCGCAACCAAGCCAATCAAAATACAAGTACCCAATTACCCAATTACCCAAGTACTCAAGAACTCAACGAACTCAACGAACTCAACGAACTCAACGAACTCAACGAATGGTGACCGATCCGTACACCGCAAATGTCCTTACAGGCCCCACGAGATATCAGAAACCGGCGCGCTCCCACCACGCTGTCCGCGCAGAATGAAGATCCGTACACCATCAACACTATTAATTCCGCCAACTCCAACTACTCCACCAACTCCATCATCTCCACCCATTCCACTCATTTCATTCTCACCCAAAACCTCCTTTTTTTCCAAGTCTCCACGCATATACCTAGTGCCTTCGATTCACATACGCGCTCACACGCCCACAATGCCAGTGGTTCTGATCGCCGGCTTTAACACCCAGAACGGCGTGGTCTACTACGACATCCACGTACGCTTGCCGCTACGATCCATCCATACCACCAAAAGATACTCGGACTTTGTGGACTTGCGCTCGGGGCTCTGTGCAGACTTGGGCATCGCGCTCGCAGACTTCCCCTACGCGCTCCCTCCAAAAGGCGGCGTCTTCACCAGCAAACATACGCTCGCTGCCGACAGACAAGTCTCGCTCGCACGCTTCTTGGAGCACCTAGTCTCGGACCGCGACATACAGAATAGTCGCCGGCTCCATGCTTTCCTTGAGCTTCCGCCCCGCTTCACTTTCACACTGGACCTCGTCGGGGCCGCAGGTGGCAAGGCAAACGATCCTTCTGACCGCGCCTCCACTTCGGACTCTACCTCTGACAGCAAGTTCGTTGTGGCCGACGACCCACGCCACATTGGCCGCGTGCAGTGGCTCACTCTCCTCAAGAACACGCGCGTCGCCGTTGACGGCTTGGCCGCTAGCGGCTCGCTCGCCGCCGCAGTCGCAAACAGAGACAGCGCCAACAGGTACATCCGTCCGAACTTGACCAAGCTCGCCACCGCGCTCGAGCACTTGGCACGTGCCGGCGAGATCTCCGAGGCCGAGCTCCGGCAACGGAACGCCGTGCTCGCGGCGATACGGGCGCAGCTTGAGACCGCGGCACCGGGCCCGGTGCCGCGTGGGGCTCGTGCCGCGAGCAGCACGTCCTCACAGACTGTCGTGCCACTGGTCCCTGCAGAAACGCCCGAAACACGCGCATGCTCGACCCGAGAGCTTCTCCATGCACAGCAGCAGATTCACGCGGAACAGGATAAGGAGGTCGAGGCGCTTCGCGATATCATTGCGAGGCAACGGCAGATCGGAGAAACCATTAACAGAGAGGTCGGGGAGCAGCTGGACATGCTTGACGCGTTTTCGGCGGAGGTGGATCTGGCGGGCAGCAAGCTCTACGGCGCAAGAGATCGGGCTAAGAAGATCAACTCCCGTTAGGATTGGGGACGGGTGATTGAGGACTATGCCCTTAGCACTAGGGCTCTATGCTTTATGTTTTTTTTTCCCGCAGATCTTGCCTTCGTTTCTTCGCATTGGTATTCCTGACTTTATGTTCTGGCGCCAGTGGTCTTGGCTCCATGCCTCAGTTCCGTGAAGCTGGGCCTCGCGTCACCAGCCCGAGGAACTCAGCTTTATGCTCGTGTCTCATACTTCAAGCCCTGTGCCTTAATTTCTAGCCCTTGTGGCTTTTGCTTTGAGCTAATATTTTTCTCGCTTCGGGCTTCAGGTTGAATGCCTGATATCTTATGCCGTAGGTCGTCCTCGCATAGACCCATGCTCTAGGCCTCGGGGGACAAAAAGGATTGTTTTGGTCTCACCTATGTTCAAGGATCAAGACCATTTACCAAGTTCACTCGATCCCGTGCCTCAGATGTCGGGGCTATTCTTATCAACTCAGCCTCTTTCATAATTTAGGCCCTACACCTCAGGTCCCGTGCTCCACGCAGTCTGAGAATCCTGAATGCCGGCATGGAGGGCCGCATGCAAAAATGTCCTCTGCGCCTACCAATATTTTCTTGTCGTGGATGGATCGTTTTCTTTCTTTTTCGTTGCGGTAGAAGTTCTATTTGTATCTCTCATTGCTACATATTTGTTCTTGCCTGTGGTTTCGTTGATATTGGCTACCCCATCTCATCTAAGTTCGCGCCCTCAGTAATCAGTGCTACTTCAGATGGTATACTGGTTCCAGAGACCGCGTCGCCTTGGAACCGGGTAACCGCACCCGCCCGCTATAAGTAGACCATGGTCCCCGCGGGAATTTAATGTAGCATCATATTTCTTCTTTAGAACACAATGTATGTTTTACGAAGCAGCAGTTTGAAGATGAGAACACTTCGCATTATTGAAACTTCATGAGAATTCAAAAAGTTTACACCAAGATCTACGCTGACGTACTGCCCACTACATTCAGTAATATAGTTATGATTATTGTTATTGTTATTGTTATTCTAACACTAACACTAATTCTAATTCTAATTTTAAATACTATTTCTCTTGATGACCAGCACTAACCTAATCCAAGACCTCTAATATATCAGAACAATGTGTTCGAACGCACCGCAGTTCCAACTGGAACCAGGCAAGGGCCGTATATCCCTCACCTGTACAAATGCGGATACTCTCTCTGCATAATCTCACCCCACTTTCGTATGCCCTCTTCGATCTCCGCCTCCGTGAGGTACGCTACGCAAAGACGGGCACAATGTCTTCCCCAGTCTTTGCGGTCGCCTTCGACCTCGAAGTGGAAGCCCTCGGCGATGACCACGCTGTGCTCCGTCTTGACCATCTGCAACGTCTTATCCACGTGCACGTCTTCGGCGTCGATGGTGCACCACACAAAGTAACCGCCGTGGCCGCCACCAATCCTCAAGTTCTTGGGTGGAAGGTGCATGCGCAACGCCGCAACAAGGACCTCAGCCCGGCGCTTGTAGGCCGTATTCAAGCGCGCTATGCATAGGTCCATGGAGCCGGTCTGGATCATATCCTGGACCACGCAAATGTTCAACTGCGCAGGCGTGCCGCCGGACTTGTTCGCACCCGTGGTGGCCAACTGTCGGGCCAAGTGCGGGGTGGCGGTTTCCTGCCACCCAGTGCGTAGGCCGGGGGCAAGGAGCTTGGAGAACGACGCGTTGGCAACGGTGTTTCCGTAAAGCCATCCTTCTGGCAACGAGTCCTGGTCGAGCTGGTTGAGCTTCGGGAGCCGCGCTTGTTCCGCGCCGTAGTCGAGGAAATCGTAAACGTCGTCCGAGATCAACAAGACATCATGCCGGCGCGCGATCTCAAGAAGCTTTGTTCGTGTCTTGATGGAGTACGACAAGCCCCCGGGATTGGAGAACGTCGGAACCAAATACATCACATACCGGTAGAACTTTCTAGGGCCCCGTTGCGTAGGGTCATCCTCAATATTGGGCTCGCCCGTTATTGCTGCTGATATCTCAGCGAGCCCGTGTTTGCGATCGAGCTGCTGCAACCTATGCTCAAAGCCCTCAAGATCAATCTCGTATTCCTGCCCCGGCGTCTCCACTACCGCCGACATTCGCCCGCCAAACCCGGCATCCACAAATGCGTAGTTGATGAGGAAGTACGTCGGCGATACTAAGAACATTTGTATGGTGATGTCGGCACGGGTACATGCCAGTAGAATGTTGGCCGCTCCGTACGAGGATCCTGCGGTCAAATTAACCGTTTCTGGGTCCCCGGCGCCACGGCCGTATTTGCCATTGCTCCATTCCAAAATTGACCTGCGCGTCGCCAAGTTCCCAGGGTCTGTGCCGTACTCAAGGGCGTACCGGTTGGACGGATCGTCCGCCAGATGCGTAAACCCTTGGTCCACTAGAACCCTACGGTAGGCGTTGGCCAATTCTTCGTTTGGAAGAAGCCCAAGTGTGGGGTGACCCTTGAAAAAGTTGATGGTTTTAGTCATTTTCTGGTTTTTGTTTTTTTTTGCTTGAGGTCGTGGTGTTGTGGGCCAAATTTCCACACCTGAAGTCCGACTCGTGCTTTTCAGTACATCTCTTTAAGACCGTACTCCGATTATCTATGCCGTCTGGCGGATGTTTCGCGCGATGTACTTCAGATTTGGGCCGCGCCCGGACCTAAACCAGATACTACGAATGATACGGGATACCGAATCATGAAAAAAAAAATTTTATGTCGAAAATAACCAGAAAATATTTCGGGCAGTTAGAAACAGCATGAATTCTGGGACAATTTAGTCCCGCCTTCTAGCAATCACCAACCGGTATTAACTGTCTGTGATTTGGCTATTTTCGCCTGCTCATATATATTTATATTTGTATTTACATACTGTAGCTCACGCTTGTCGCAGGCTGCCCTGCGGTGCGCCGCTTTGTATACTTATTATGTATGCTTAATGGTACCTTTAAATTCACACACCTTAAAAGGGTATACAGCTTCTTGGATGAACTGTCTTAAATTCATTCGATGTTTTCTCATTCTTTTTCTTTCTTTCTCCCTTTTTTTCCCTCTTGCTTTTTCAGTTGTAATTTTTTAAGTTACAAATTTTGTATTTTTCCTATTCCTTCTCTCAATTTAACATCTTTTTATGTCAACTACACAAGCTAGAAGTAAATAGTTTGAAAAGTTGATGACCTCATTTTATATCCACCACCGTACTATTTATCTCATTGGTATTTACATAACTAATTTCAGCTATTTGAGGCATTGAAATATTCCACGTTAAAAAAAAAAAACAATCGGAATAAACGGCTCTTGGGCTTACGTATACACGCCTAGTAAGACCTGGACAATGTTTATAGCGATGGTGCACGGGTGCACGAACACCCAATAACCGTCGCTCAAAAACTTTGTAACGGATGATTCTGCAGGGTCATCCATCAACACACAGCTCTGCCACTACCCACCGTCATAATGCCATCCTCCGCAGGTTTCATTCTCAGCACTGTGTTCGGCCTTGCTGCCAGAAGGTTGCAAATCCAGATCGTCGGTAGACCCACTACGGCTTCGTGGAATTCCGCCCAAGGCTACGCTCTTTCCGTTTCGGCTTTCATCACCGGATACTTAATTTGTGACCATTTCATTGAAAGAAACAGACACTTGTTGAAGAGAAGACTAATCCAATTGCGTAATCAGAGAGCGCAGGTCAGCGCCTTCTACGACTTCGACGTGGATGCCGAACATAGACTCACTCCACAAATCAGAACTTCTAGATTCTTTGAGTTGTTTGAGAAGTTTGGAGAGGCCTACAAGTAAGTGCCACCAAAAAATCGTGTATATCTAGTCCTGGCATATTAAATAAAGAAAACAGTTAAAAAAGTTAAGATCTATCCAATTGGCCTCGATGCGCATCAGCTTGGGTTCTTGTAGCAACACATTAGCTAGCTTGGGATATTGCCCAATAAATGTGATGTGGTGGTTCTTGTCAACACCCAAGACATACTTTGCCGATTGGCTATCATGTATATTCTGTCGTATGTTATAAGGATAGACCGCAATAGCATCGATTTGGCGTTCTTTGGGTAATTTGTTTGTTGCAGGTAGCCCACAAGTTTACTCTTCTTCATTTGTGGTACGTGAATTTTCACCGCTGTCTTCATCCGTACTTTCATTGTCGTGCCCGCTGTTTTCGCTGTCATTACCGCTTCCGCTTCCGCTATCACTATCACTGTCACTGTCACTTCCGCTGTCACTATCCTTTCCACTATCCACGTTGCTGTTATAATCCTCATCTGCCTCACTAGAACCTACATCTTCTTCTGCGGCTCCGGTGTATGTTCTGTCTTCCTCTTCCTCATTACTGCCCGCCATGTGCACATCGTCCTGGTCACCGTTGCCACCTGGGTTGCTAGAATCAGCCTTGTTATCCGTTCGTTTTTCCCGATGTTTTTCATCAAAAGAGTTGTCCTCGATATTTCTTCCCTTGACAAATTCATCTATTGCCTGGAACGCTTTCTGATCGATCATGGCAAAGTCGTGCGACTCCTCAATGCCTTCGTTGTTGACAGTCGTGACTAACATACTGAAAGTGAACCGCGTGATATTGCTGTAAGAGACATTCTTGAGCGAAGTGAAGTTCATCACGATCACAGGTTTCTTGAAACCAAATATCAAAAATGCGCCTCCTGACGAGTTCGACGCGAGCAATAGAGTTCCTTCCTTTGATCCTTTGTAAGCACATGCCATCACAAGATCGTTGTGAGCATCACCATTGTGAGAAACACAAATGATGTTGTCATCATTCATGTTGAGATCATTTTTTCCTGGAAGCGCCGACGGAACAAAGCTGATGAGCTTGACTCCGCACAACTCAAACTGGCGACGCAAGAAATCAATGATAAGTTCATTGATTGGCTTTATTGCTTCCGCCGTAGAGGTCAACAGCAGGATCTGGGCTTCAGCATTTGCAGGGATTTTTCCGTCTGCCATCAACTGCTTCTTTACCTGGTCAAGATTGAGGGTGCAAATGATGGGGTCATTCTTGCCGGTCGCGGTAGCGGCAGTTTCTTCGAGCCATAGGGCCATCATGACGGTGTCTTTTTTCGTCGAGACCGTCGAGTTGCCTAGTATGGGGATTATAAGACAAATCTTGATCGCCGAATGAAGATTGGTCACGGATATCTCGGGAATATTGGTAGTAGGTGCCACTACTGATAGCACTGGCTGTGGAGAGCCTCCATCAGCAACATGCAAGTGAAATACAAGACTGAGCTTGCGTCTGAGCGGCGAGAGAAACGACAAGCTTGGCATTTGGAATATTGTTTCGTTGGCTTGGATCGGGCTGCTGATATTGGGCATATGTTGTGAGAAAACCCCGGGGTTTGCCGTACCACCAGACGCAGTTGCCCTCGCAGTTGCGGCCTTAATAGAAGTATTTGCCGTTTTCCGAACGCTTGTTTCTTTTCTCTGTGTTTTTGGGGCTCTGCTTGGTGTTACTTTTCTTTTTTTCTCTGGAACCAAAGAAGCATAGTGAGCAGCCAATTGCAGCAACACATGCCCACTACTAGGGTGCTCGGCCACAAGTGCCGAGACTTGGGCCTGCAATTCGGAAGGTAGCTCTTCTATCCAGGAGTTGGACATCAAAAAAATAATATAGAAGCTTTAGGGGCGCTGGGTGTGGAAATGGGGTACTATAATTATTTTGTTGATGAACGCGAGCGAGCCCGCGCGACGCAATCTCTGGGCTAGTATTGACATACCCATCACGCACTCAGGATTGGCTTGTGTAGTTGGTGGGCTATTTATTAGACCTCATTTTTCGTGTTTTCTTATTTTTTTTTTTTCTTCAATTTTTTTCCAGTTTTTCTTTAGTGTCGGAACTCCAGTTGGTGTGCTAATCAGGATATGCTGGCTGTAATTTTCAGCTTGTAAACTAGGAAGTATCCGCCTTTGATAAAGGTACAAGACCACTGCCAATATTTCTTTTGCATCGAGTGATTAGAATCCTCAGTTGTCAAGAGTCGAACATGTTGACTAATTTAGGACTTACTAAAACCTTACTGTGAATCGGAGTATCTTTAGGTAGACGTTGATAAGGCGTATACGGACATATATGGTATACTATGATGGTTGGGTGAGAGACGCGTACTTGATTTGAAGTCACGAATTTCATAGATTGTGCACGATTGTGCTAGTTTCTGGGTCAATAAGTTTGAGCAAAAAAAAACGACTATTCTTAGAGATTCAACGACGATTTTCAAGGTGGTGTCATGTTCAGAGACACATGTTTTATATGGATCAACCCTAATAGGTGGCGACAGGCATTCAAGTGTTTCTTATGCTAGGCTTTATTAGAAAGAGAACCATTGAGACATAGAAACATGAAACAGGCATGAAAAATGAGGGAAAATAACAATAATTTATTTTCTGAAAAAATATTTGGATTTCTACGTTTTTGAATGTTACAGGAAACTGAGTATTGCCCAAATATCAAAAGCAAATACAAACTCGAAGAGCCCTCTTTCTTAATTGAAAAAAAAAACGTTTGTAGCTTGTAAAGCTCTAACATGAAAGAAAATGATGTCATATTCAACTCTTTTCAAGGTTTGGTCCCACTTCAGGACAAACATCATGTACCAAAAACAGGTGTTCTTTTCCATAACCAAAAGCGATCTTTATGAACCTTGTCTCTACAAGATCCATGTTTGCTGAATAATTCGAATTTAAATATTCAAAAAAATTGTTGGACATTTTCAAAGTGCAAATATCTGTAAAATCCAAGTCCTGCTCTCTCCAGGAGCTGTATTAAGTCATTCGCAGGCTCATATGAGACGGGGAAGAGCATTGGGTCTTTAGCTGGACGACAAGCACAACAGCACCAAGGTTGTTTTGGTATTGAAAATAATATTTGCTGGTTATCAAATATTCAGATGCCCCTCAACCCTGCCCGTTTATGTTAATGTAAAACCAACCCAAGTAATTCTTGTATCAGTACCTCAATTTTTTTTTTGAAAAAAACTCGAAAGATATTCACCTCGCAGTCCGATTTACCGAGATGATATAACATTCTAGAACAAACAAGTTAAAGTTATGGGAAGAATCCTCGCGGAGATTGTTTTCTATGACATATTCCTAGGTAATACGTAGTGTTTGATGATGTACGCGAAATGCCATACGCGGGGGAGCTCTTTTTTCCCATCTTGCGCGTAAATTAGTCTTGAGAAATATACAAGCATGCTTCATGAACCCAATGCGTCTGTGTTGTTGCTTTTACTGTCAGTGGCGCCTGGTGTCATTGGGAAAACGAAGTATATTGATATCGTTTTGGAATGTATTAAAGATGAGATAGCAAGGCTGCACCACAATCAAGATAAGGTCGACCGCTTACAACATATTAAAGAGCAGCTCAACAAAAGCAACGTGCCCATGGATGAGTGGGAATTGGCTATAGATAAGCAGAAGTCTTTGCTTCTTGCGTGTGCGTTCGGCGAACTATATACACCAGCTTTGGCCTTGGTTTCCGGGAAGCATATCTGTATCCAAATCTGGGGTGGTCTGGAGGAACCGTGTATCCAAACAATCGACCAATACATTATGAACCCCGCCACTACAGACGCCATATTCTTCGAGGTCGCAAATGTGCCTAGCGTCGACAAAAGCCCTGCACTGCTCGACGTCAACCCGTTCTTGCACTTACGCGAAATGTTGTTGCGGTTGGGACTTCTTTTGAACTTATCTACGTTTGACTTGGAAATAGTACCGAGACACCAACAGGCAGCCTTTTCAAATGGAGCAAATAAGGTAAATGAGTACATAGATGTCACACAGGATTCTGAGCTCAACGGAAGCCTGAGACGTCTGTCACCAGCCCACGAGCCAGTGCAGAAGGCCGTATCCGTACCTATTTTCGATGACCCCGGCAAATGCACAGTGGATCCGTGCAACTGGTTTTGTTCTTGTAGCGAATTCACTCATGAGAGTTTCGTCACTCATGAATCTGTTGGAACAGCAATGCTAGCTGGAGCGGCCTGTGAAACTTTACTCGGCAGTCTATGGCAAGCAGCAGCATGCCTGTTTCCTGAGAAGTTGCCCATATGCCAGCATCTATTGGCCGTTTTGTTGATGTTGTTCAATTGGGATACTGTGCGTGAAGCAGGGCTTGTGCATGTTTATTGGATCCAGAGCGAGGCTGCACAAACCGAGCTCAAACTCAAATAAATCAAGAGGTTTAGAGCGACTTGAGATGTGGGAACAATCATCGAAGAAAAGACACGCGGATGCTAGCCTTAGCTCAGAGACATGTCCCAAACATTTCGTATGCGCCACGGCGCTTAAAAGATACACTTCTGGATCTATGTTTTTGGCCATTTCCGATTGCCTGTTTGAGTTCAGGCAAGGCAAAAACCCCGAACATGGAGAAGCCAAGCTATAGTACCTATTACGAAGCCAGAATGACCAGTTGAAGAAAGGACCATGGGCTATGTGAGAGAATGGTATGGACGACGGATCCTGTGGCCAAGTTGAAGAATAAGCTTTCGAGGATCGGGGTCGCCTGACTTTTGTCTTGCGGTCAAAAAAAAAAAAAACAGAATAAACAAGGAATGAAGAAGAATGAAGGAATTCAAATGAGAAACAACGGAAAGTTTGTCTCGGTGATGAGCCAAGCCGGAAGGGCTGAGGAAACACCGAAGCATCAAGAAACAGGGAAATTCTACAAGGCAGAGAAGCCCGTGGTAAATCTATCGATATTCAGGCTTCGCAAGACGTTCTATGAACTAGTACACTCCCTCTACTGCTATTCAGGCGATTCTCACCAAATGATACTTATGGCACGGGGTGGACCTGCTTGGAATTACCCACTTTAAGTTAATTTGCATCGCAAACTGTTAACGAAAAGAAAGAAAGAAACCCAGAAAAAATCTATAAGAAGAAAAAGAAAAAAAAACTTGCACACTTCCCATGGTTATTTTCCTGAGCATTGCCCGTAAGTTTTGCTCCATGTTCCTGGCTGCCATAGTCTCTATCAACACCAGACAATCTAATAATGGGTGCGATTGGGGCCCTCTATTTTGCTGGCCTCACTGAGGCTCGGCGCGCCGCACCATCACGACTGCGACGCATGCCTAATATTTGTTCGCGGCCCCAGCAACGGCGCTAAAATACCGCCGCGGCATAATACCATGAATAAAGAACCCCATCAAACACCTCCATCAAAAAAAAAAAAAGAACAACAATATTTACAAGGAAAAATCAAAAGCAGTGATCAAAAGAAGAAAAATTATCGACACAGTTCAACAGGTACAGAAAAAGATGAAAAAAATAAATAAAACACACTTAGATCGATCCGGTGCCTCCTCCCCACCCCACTCTGTTGGCCATAATGTCCATTCTTCTCGCCGTGTGCCAACCTGTGCCTGGGCCATATGCGCACCCCCTCACCCGGGTCCCCCAGTTCCATGGCCCTATCTCGTGTGCGCACGCTGAAAATTTTTTCCTTTACGCGCGCGGAAAACTCCAATGCCAAATCGCAGTCATTGTAATCCCAAGGTTTGCTCTACAAGGTCTCTTCCTTAACTCCCCACCGTCCCTTCCACCCACGCCAAACGCTTCGTGAACTGCCTTCCAAGCGCCCAAATATAAAACGAAAGGAAAAAAAAAAGACCAGAAAAGAGAAGAGAAGAACAGGACAGGATACAGCGTCTTGCGGTAACTTGAGTATTTTCATTTCCCGTCTCCTGCCCCAACTCCCAACTCTCCGTCGGCAGATTGTCCATATTCTGAATAGCAGCCACTGCTAGCATTAGCAGTATCTACCACATAACTGCTCCACTATTTGCCTACGTCATTCCACGTGCACGTGCTCTTCCCTCTTGCACCATAGCCCCGCTCCTGCTCGTTCCCTGCACGGCTCTTTTAATATTGCATCCCTGGGCCCTCGCTTCCACCAGAAAACCTCTCCAAGCTCGTCATTACTTGCAGCCTCATTCTGTTCCCTCTTGCACCATTGTATGAGCCGCTGCTGAGATCACACACAAATCCATCCACCTGTCCATAATACGCCCATAAACATGTCCCAGCAAGCCTCTCCGCTAGCTGCCAAGCCGGCCCCAGAACCCACCGCCACTGCTAATGCTGCCCTCGACACCTCCACAGCCGCCACAGCCAGGTCTCTGAAGGCGCCTTCCAGCCGCGGCTCTACCCCATCTGCACCCTCGGGACTCGGGCATGGGCATCGCCGATTCCGGGGTGATGTGCCCGCGTTCAGTCCGAGCTCTCATCTGCCACACCTATACACGCAACACATGCACCCCTATGTACCCCAGCCGCCTGGTCTGCTGCCCGTGTTCGCGCAACGGCAGCCCCAGTACTTTGCTCAACAGCCCCAGTTTGTACCATATGGTGGCCTGGTGATGCAGTACTATCCTGTCATGGCTTACCCAGACTTCTCTATGTACCAGCCGTACCAATACTACGCGGTCCCTGGTCAATTTCAAAATCAACAAGCATACATCCCGATGGGCGGCATACCTGGTAGCACGCCTAATGGCTATACCCCATCTCGAAAGAAGAACTTCAAAGCCCAAAACAACCATAACCACCATTACAACCACCACAATAGCAACAATTACAACAGCTACAACTATAATCACTACTCACATAACCCCCCTGGCCATAGCGGGCAGCATCACCCTCATCTGAAAAATGTGTCTCCTTCGGTCCCTTCGCCTGGAAAAGAATCGCTGCGAGGTGCTGATGTGAGTAATTTCGAGCTGGCTCCTCGCATTGATGATTCTGTAACTCTCCCGTCAACCAATGTCACTGAGCCCACAAGCCGCAGAAGTACGCCCCCTATGGATGTAAAGTCGCCAAAGAAACCGGATCTGAAAATAGCCCCAGATGCTTATTCTGATCCCGACTCCCACGACAAAAAAACTCTTTCTGCTCCAGAGATTACAAATACTATTCCACCAACAGATCATACAGTGATGTCGCTCCCGCTTCTTCTCAGCATCACTCAAAATGAGCTAATAGAGAGTAAGCTTGCAATGCTGAAACTCAGCAAGCTGCTTTTCAAACCGAAGACCGATCGCGTGGAGACTTTCATCGCAACCGTTCAAAAGGACTATCTTATCGACACACAACGCACGTTTCAAATCATAGATCATAACAAAGGCTCTGAGTACCAAACATTCCTCGGAGCTGGCCTCCCTAAAGGACCCAGCGAAGCTAAAAATAACGACACTAATGACTCCAACGCCCCAAAGCCCGCACTTAATTGGGCATCATTTCTCCAATCCTCCGTCAAAAAGCCAGTCAAGGTTAAAGGCCAAATACTCCCGAACGAACATTCTGCATCAAAACCTCTTCCATCCTCTATTCCCAAAGCGCCAATGCCGACGGACCGCAACCAATCCCTTGGCTTGCTTGTTATGTCCATGCTATATGATCCTGAATTCAACCTTGCTTCATATGAGCCATATAAACTAAAACCTCGTGGACTTACTAATACAGGCAACATTTGCTACATGAATGCAGTTCTTCAGTGTTTGATATTTTGTGCCCCTTTTAATAAAACCCTTCGGCTTGTGGATGAAAAATCGCTCGGTCTGTTGGGAAACCTGACGTCAACGCCAATTCTTGATGCTACTATTGATTTCATGAATGATTTTGCCAATGTCAATTCTACAAATAAGTCAAGTTCGACTAATAGTGAAGGTATTGTTATTGGTCGCCCTTTTTCACCCGAGAAACTCTATATGAAACTTGTGGAGAGTCCGAAATTCCAACATCTCAAATGGGGGCATCAAGAAGACGCAGAGGAGTTTTTGGTGTATTTACTTGATGGTCTTCATGAAGACTTTGTCACAGCAGAGGCTTCAGTAACTTCTGATCAGATGGAACAGCTTATCTCGTTGTATGGACAAAATCTCGACTTCACACGTACGCAAGATCTCAAAGCTAAAATGAAAAATGCAGCTCGTCTAGTGAAGCATGCTGAAAATCCAACCGCTGAAGAAAGTGAAGAGTCTCAAGATGAGCAAAGTGAAAATGGATGGTCTGAAGTGGGAGGTCGCCGCAAAGTTTCGAGCAAAAGGATATCTGAAGTGGAGCCTTCTCCAATTACAAGCATTTTCGGTGGACGTTTCCGTAGTGTTCTAACTGTTCCAAAGTCTAAGAATTCTCATTCCATTACTGTTGATCCTTACAGATGCATACTGTTGGATATCTCACTGAAAGACGTCGAAACAATTGAGGATGCGATATGGAAATTAAATGAGATTGAGAGTCTTCCATACAAAACAGAAAGTGGGGTAGAAGTTGTTGCCCAAAAACAAACTTACATTGAGGATTTACCCGAGATTCTTACGTTACAGCTTAAAAGATTCTCATTTCAGAACAAACAGGAACACCATAGCGAAAACGATCTGAAAGCTACAGAATGCGGTTACTCCCATCTTAATGGTATCGGAAAGATTGAGAAAGTCTTGAAGAACGTTCAATACGCACATGAACTAACGATACCCATAGAGTCTCTCTCTCCAACAGCCAGACGCACGCAAAACAGGGTATATCTGTTGACAGGCGTGATTTACCATCACGGACGCAATGCTGAGGGGGGGCATTACACATGTGATGTTCTACGTGAAAATAAAAAATGGCTCCGGATTGATGACACTGCAGTCGAACCCATTGACGCAGATGCAGTAATTGAAAAACCGGCAACAAATGATAAGAGCGCGTATATTTTTATCTATCAGAGAAAAGAAGCTTCTGATCTTTGATACCACGTTTATTTAGCATAGCATCTAAATGCAAGTGGAATTGACATCAATCAATGAATTTCTAATGTGTAGAGACAATGGTGAAGTTGCACATAATTTATAGGACGGATGACTACTTAGGCAAGTCTTGAGCACACCGGTAGTATGGCTGATATGAATGTATCACGACATTGCTAAAATTCCATATATCTTTTTCGGCGTAGATATCCAGCTTCAAAAACTCCAATACTTCCGACTTGGTTTCGGCTTTAATAGTGAAGCTGCTCCCAAGAAATTCCTGTTTCGATTCATCCTTGAAGATCGGGCCACAGCTGGTAATGATTCCTCGCTTCACATTCTCAGGGACCTTTGCAAGATGATCTGCACGGAAAGTTAATCTCTTGTTCATTGGATTGTCGTAAATGAGCACCATCCATTCCAACTTTTTTGGGTGTTTCATGTTGATTTGGTGTCGGATGTTTATACAAGAGTGTGATAAGGTTTGGCGTGTGTGAGTAGTTCACGATCACGGTGATTATGCGAATTGGTGTCATGTGACCATGGTTTTAGCTCCATTCAATAGTACATACAAAACGGAGGGTTGTGCTGAAAAAGTTTATGTCCATCACAGATGGGCAGCAACTTCGTAACAGCTTTTTTACATTAGCATCAAGAAATGTGTGTCTAGTTAGAAATACCGACATTTTAACAGGAAAAAATGGGGGACAAGGGTCGAAACTGTTCGATAAATTTATTCGCATCAGCTCATTCAAGCGCATCCAACATCAGCCAAAAAAATTTGAATGTCACTAGTCATTTCTTCAGGGTTCCTGGAAGGACCCAAAATTCGGGGTCCCAAGTTTCTTTCTACTCGGAATGAATCACCAGACTCATTCAGATTAAAAAAAATAAAGGACTGAATAAAATTCTAGACCAATGTAGGGGTGAAATCAAAAATTCAAAGACCCACACGTCTCCCAGACCATACCAAACCAAACCAATCGGAAGAAGAACAAGTCTTCTTTGGGAATGGCCAACACAGCCTGTTACAGAGAAGTTGGCAATGGGGCTCTGCAGCGCTGTGCTATGCAAACAGCGCCCCACGATTACAAGACCACTTGATCTCTTGTAATATCTCAAGGTAAGTATGAGAAAAAAAAGAAAAGCGAGAAATGTGGTGCGATTCTCACTATTTTATACACCTATTGGTCGTGTTCAACCCATTTACCCGCGCTGGATGCAAAATTCGAAGCACAGGTTTCGCCATGCTTATTTACGGAATTGGGAACCAATACTCACTGATGCTCGGCTATATCAACCACATATATGGTGGTACAGAAGAGTATTGAGATGAAAACTCAGCTCAAAAATCTTTTGGAACCGCGATTGTATTTTCTATGTAGTATTACATAAGGATGTAGATGATGCCTACGCTATATAAGACTAACCTTAGCCTTTGAAAATGTCGTGCAGCCGACGTTTCTTACCAATACAGACGTGGCGTTCCTGTAATTTGCACTGATTATACCAATAGCAGTTGAATGACCCACGTTGAAGTTGAAAGCTCCGCTGGTTACAAAGCCAATCAAATTTTTGAGCGAAGGATTAGGACCACGCTCATAGATTCGGGCATTGTCTTTGATCGATCCTTGCTCAGAAAGAGCAAGCGCAATCTGGACAACTGGTAGAGGAGGGAAGTCATGTTCTTCTGGAACGAAGTCACCGCTGGCAAAAGCCACATGATTAGGATCTTTGCCATTAAAGGCTATTATGGGCATACGTGTCAAGTCACTTTTTCTTCGGGAATCAATGACTAGTGCCAAGTCATCGGTACTTCTGAGGACTCTGTTTTTCTGTTCATCGAACTCACCTGCAACAGGCTGTATGATGTCGCTTTTATCTTCAACAAAATGTAAACCATAAACCCATTTCCAAAGGAAATACCAATCGGCACCAACAGATAAAGGCCCTTCTGTGCTCTTCGTGGGAGTTTGTTTACTCAACGGGAGCTTTTTCCGTGCCATGTCAGAGGCGGTCTCCACCATTAAATGATGCTTGTACCCTTCATAAAGGAAAGGAAAGTCATGGGGAAACGTTGGGATATTATACTCGAAATTGAGTTGATGAACCTGCCGTGAACCAGCTGGATGCACGTCCGTCACGGAAATCAACATACTCCATAAAGGCTGAACCCAGAACCAGGGCATCAAAACACACCATGCTTCCTGCAGTGTTTTGTAGATGATAAGCGGAAAATTATTAGATGCATGGATATGGGAAGAACATGGATCGTAGCGCGCGAATCCCTTTCCGAGCTGCTTGATGGAATACATATCCTTATATGATTGCGTTCGGGACTCCGAACTAAAAAGAGCCTTTACCGAATTGGCGTCGGTGGCCGATTCGCTTGCTAAAAGCACGTCTTTTAATTGCCTTTTCGCTGGAGGCGGTCTCACGGGGTTTTTCCAGAATCTGGGGTCCTTGGTGTGAAACGAAAACATCGTGCCCTTGGGAATCAACCGGGGATCTCGTGACTGAGAATATGCCCGCCACGTCTGGACAACTTTTTCAGTTGCATCCAAATGTAAGACTTGACTCAAGGAGTTCAATGCAGAAGGGCCACGGAGCTCAATACTACCCAAGGCATAGCGGCAATCGACAACCCTGAATGTCCCCTGCGCCCACGCCATAACTGCAGTGAAGAGATTTTCGTAAACGCTGGGATGGACCCGCATCAATACTTTATGTTCTAACGCATCCACCAAGACAGAACCCTGTGATAGTTTTTTGTCATCGAGATAGATCCAGCCATCATAGGCCCTCTGTCCTTGAATCAACGATGCGGGTATATTCGCACAGTACCGGGTAAACGTATTAAAAAGCTTTGTCACACCTGAAGCCTCGTGACACTCGACAATGAGTTCCCCATAATACGACGATTCAAATGCGAGAGTGCCTTGTTTTGCGGCTCTGCTCACAGAGCGAAAGCATTTTTGATTCGGCGAGAACGGAATCTGATAGCCCCATCGCTTGAGCATGTGAAAGCGTTTTGCGTGCCACACATGTGTCGGCATCCACGTAAATTGTTTCTGACGATTGCCGTACTTAATGTTTCCGGTTGGCTTGGGCGCCAACATATTGACCGAGCACCGGTCAAACGCAGCTACCTTGTTGTTGATAGGGGCTCCGCCTTTTTTTTTCAACACATCAAGCTGCTTGTTCAAGCTTTGTATTCTATCCTTTACTGTGAGGCCCTGAGAAAACGGCACCCCACGTGAATCCTTGATCTTTGACGCTAGCCGTAAGAGCCGCTTTTGCAACTTCAACCTATGCAACTCTCTGCCTCGTGGATGTGGTTTTTTCGGTGGCACGCCGTTGGTCGTGCTATGCATTTCCCGCAATGCCCGTGCCCGTAATTTCTTCGGAATGCGTTTCACGTTATGTGACGCTGTTCTTCGACGGAGCGTACGCGGCAAGTTTTGGAACACCCGTGTGGATGATGCGGCCTTCGTGTTAAGCTGTGACTGCTCGAATGCCCTGATTTCATACTCTCTGGATGCAATAAATTGTGGAATATTGAGGGCCCCATTCTTGTAGCTTGGGTCCACGAGTTCTGAGCGGATAGCCCTGCTATTATAAAGCTTTGACTTCTTGCCATTGGAAGGCACTTTGGAAGAAGGTACCATTGACCAATGCTTGGGGTGACTTCCTTTTTTTTTTAGAAAATAGGTGGTATGGTGATGGACAGAGAACCTGCAAGTAAAGTTTATAGTGGTGATGCCCTCGCAGCTTGCGTGAGATGGTATGTTGTGAGTGCGCGCAGGCATGGTGAAATGAGAAGCTGTTTTCACGAGCTTCATGCTGTACATAGGCAAGATGAAAGAGGTTTTTTTTTTTTATTTTTTTATTCTAATTATCTTTGCTCTCACCATGATTCTCATTATTCTTATGAATTTATTTATATGTTAGATATACACGGGCGGTGGCATAGGTAAGGTTTCAGATCATTTGCGGGACAATGGATATATGGATTATATTAGCCGCATGGGTGGCCGGCCGGTTATCTAACTGGTATATTCTGACAGACCCTGGCCAGCATTTTCTGGAGAATGTGACACCAGGTGTGCGGTCGTGGCACAGAACTTCCTGTTTCCATGTGCTCACTTCAGGCAAGGGGGAAAGTAAGCGAGAGACACGCACATCACACTGGTGAGAATAGTGTCGGCGTGTCAGCTTAGTAGTACGATACGCTGTAGAGAGTTTGCAAATGCGTATGTTCCTTCTGCCATTCAGTCAAGATGTTCATCATTTCGTCTTCTAGAATCACAGGGTAGTTGTCGTCGTCACCCTCCTTCATCTTCCTCTCCTTCTCCTGGGCCCTGAACTCATGGATCATTCTGACCAATCTAACAATGCCACGGCCACCAATTTTGGCGTTCTCGTTGTCGTCCTTGATGTCGACATTGATCACATGGACGACCTGGCGCACGTCCAGCTCCTCGGCATCCACACTCTTGCTGTTCATGCGGTTCATCAAATCTTCTAGAACTGAGTCGAAGCAGCGCTCCTCGCACGTGATGACAATGTCGAACTTACCTGCGTCAGCATTGTTGTGCCACTTTTCGGGTGCGGTCTTGACGCTTTTGTTGCGTACCAACATGGAAATCAAGCCTTGCGCCTCGTACATCTTGCGGTATTCCTGAGACATTAAGTCCTGATATATTTTCTCGTACGGCGTACCAAACTCATAAACATTGGGCCGGTCAATTGTGGGTCCTGGGAGCTTCACTGTGGATCCGGTTCCAAACGACCGGATATCGAAGCCTGCGTCCTTGAGCTGCTTGTGCGCCTCCATAGACCTGTTGTTGTTGGCCGCACACACAGTGCAGATCCGCATGCTATCTATGCCCATTGTTTTTGGTGTATATGACGAATGTGACACGTGAATGGATCACTCAGAAGCACGAACAAGACGTTGCAGGGAAAGTTTTTGAAAAAAGAAAGAGGGGGAAGGGGAAGATCAAGGCAATCCCAGGCAGGGTGGGTGTGAAAGAAAACGCACGCCTGTGGCGCATCGTGTTGGTGTATACACTACCGCGTGCACACTACTAATTAATAACCAGGCGAGCTTGGGAAAGCAGGCCTATCACACATGGTCAGAGACTGGCTCTGGATATAGTGGTGTAGAGAGCATTTAGAATACGGCATGAGAAGCGATTCAGAAAAGAGAAAGAGAACAAGAAAAAGAGAGGAACAAGGGCATTTATAAGACTTCATCGCGGCCAACCAAATCGTATTTGCTGATTGCGACGTCATCCGAGCCCTCGGTTTCTGCAGAGGAAGAGTAAGAGCCCGCCAGGAGCCCATTCTTGTTCTGGTTCTCGCTCTGGTTCTTATTTCCGTTCTGGTTCTCCTTGCTGGTACCGGCACCGGCACCGGCACTAATCTTGAGGATAGAATTAGATTCAATGTTTCTCTCGGAATCCTCGTCGGAGTTGGAAATGTTGTCACTGATAGTCACAAAGTCGTCAAGAAGATCGGTGTCGAGCTCTGGGACAGACACTCGGACGTAGTCATCATCGGGCGCGTGCTTTTGGCGCACGGGCTCTGTGTGGAAATGCACGATTTTGTTTGAGCCGGCCAAGAGGGCAGCCAAAGCACGGTAGTCGTCGATGCCACGCACAAGAAGGCCAATCAACATAGAGGGGTCCAAGGCGGCGATTGGTAGAGCGCGGCAGCGGGAAGAGTGGTAGGTGGCGGTATCTGTGGAGACGACCTGGAGCTGGTGCGGGTCCAAGTACAAGAGCAGCGAGTCGCGGAAGCCAAAAAAGTAGTAGCTCGAAGCGGGCTTGCCACCGGCAATGCCAACGCAGTGCGGGGTCGCGAGCAACTGGAAGAGACTGGCGTGATAGTACGGGTTCACATTGTCGATGCCCAAGCGCACGGGCAAGAGAACCAAGAGCGGCGGCTCCGCGACGCCGGTGGCAAAGTGCGCAGCGACATCTGAGTCGTACATGTCGCCAGACTCGCTAATGACGGCGCGGATCCGCAGTACGGGTCCTGGGGCGTAGCTCTCACACAAGCGCTGGATTGAGAGCGATGCGGCGCTGGGCCCAAACCACTGGCCCGGCTTTACTTGCAATGGCAGCTGAGACGCCGCGTGGATGAAGCTGTGGAGCGAGAACGGGCTTGCGTGCGTGTCGGAAAAGAGCGCCACAATCGCGTCGAGCGTGTGATCGGGTTGCGCTGGCGAGTAGATGTAGTGGCGCCCGAGCGCCACGACTTGGAGTGCGTTGGCCAAGAGTGACTGCAGTGTGCGGATCATGCACCCCCAACCCACGTCCGACGTGAAGTTCTGCGTGTCGAGTGCGCCGGCGACAGCGGCAGCACCGGTGGTGGGGAGCGCGCTGCGAAGCATAGGCGCGATAAATGAGATCGGTCCGGGCCCGCCGACTACGCGTGGTATGGGCTCGAAGCCAGCGCGGTACGTAAACCAGAGCCGTGTGCGGACAGCTGCTTCGAGCGCCGTGCCGTCCGCCGTTTGGTCGCCGTACGGCGTGCCCCACACGATCGTCCGCGAGGGCGGTGGCGTCTCGGGCATCTGGAGTTTCTGCCAGAGCTGGCTCAAGGTGCTCTGGACTTGCAGCATCAGTGTCTCCCATGCCGACGCCGGTTGCAGCTGTGGTGCCGGGTCGATTGGGGTGCTCTTTGCCGTTTTTGGCTGTGCCTCGTCGGCTGTTTTACGGTGTTGTGTTGACTGTGTCATGGCAGAGTGGAGAGCTGAAGCGGGGGTGTTAGAAAGGGGGTGAAATAATGATGGGGTGCGCTGATGAGGCGACTGGGAACAGGGGATACGCGGGGTGGGGAGGGGGAGGGGTGGAGTTCCTGATAAGCTAACAAGAACGAGGAAACGGGCCAGATACGCTCGTGGAGGAGTCCTTGAAGTGCCGCGGTCTCACTTCAAGCGACACGGGTGTTGGATTTTTGTTTTTGTTTTTGTTTTTGTTTTTGTTTTTGTTTTTGTTTTTGTTTTTGTTTTTGTTTTTGTTTTTGTTTTTGTTTTTGCTTTGATTTGATTTGATATGCTTTTTTATGGAGGGAGGGCAGAGGTGGTTGGAGGTAGTTGTCGCGGGCTTGTGTGTCTAGAATGGCGGAGGTTGGGTGTTTCTGCCAGGGCGAGGGCCGCGGGGCCGGGGCCTACGCCATAATGCGGGGCAGGAAATGGGGGTATTCAGAAAAGATGGAAGATGGAAGAAAATAAAAAGAAAAGGAAAGGAAAGGAAAGGAAAGGAAAGGAAAGGAAAGAAAAGGAAAGGAAAGAAAAGGAAAGAATAAAATAAAATAAAATAAAAAGAAAAGAAATTACGATTGGATTGGAAAGATAAGGAAGAAACATATAGTGGAGGTGGGGCCGACGCAATCCAGATCCAGGGAAGCAAGAAACAGAAAGCACGATTTTTATTTCTTCAAAAGAGAAGTTTTTACGCGTTTACATCCATTCTACCAGGATTACTGAGCCAGATGAACAAAGATAGAAAAACAAACTGGTGATGGCAGAAAGAAATGAAAATTGGCGCTGCATCCGAAGAGCGCTGTCTCACGGTCCTGTGGGACTTGGGCGCAGGGTCTATGATATTATGAGCCATGGGCACCTAGCCGCGGACACTCGCAGCCACTCGTGGGGTGGTCCCTTTGAAAAATTAGTAGTTGAATATGTAGAAGATGTACATAGACATATACATAGATTCGATCGAGATATATTCAATTGTAGGTAGGTGGATGGACTTAGATATATATACGTATAGACAGACACATGGACATGGGCATAGATAAATCTCTGCAAAGATATATTTATGTATAGATATGTATATATATATATGAAGTGAAGATGGTGGTAATACTTTAATTCACAAAGTCATAACATAAGATCCCATATTGATATTGATATTGATATTGATATTGATATTGATATTGATATTGATATTGATATTGATATTGATATTGATATTGATATTGATATTGATATTGATATTGATATTGATATTGATATCGCTTTTCATGGCGATAAGGAGACTCAGAGGAAGGAGGGGCAACGCGCACCTGGCCCATCGGTGGCGCCAGAATACATGTAGGCTCTAGTCCGCGCCGCACCCTTTGCCTCTGCACCAGCGCTCTTTACATCGGAATCTAAATCACAAAAAATGCCAAAAAGAGGCGGGCGTTCAAGAGGCGGCTCTCGTGGGGGCCGCGGCGGCAGCGGCAGTTTCCGCAACTTTAATCTCAGCAAGGCGCTGAAGAGAAGAGCCAGCAAGAACAAGGCCGCTACCCACGCCGCCCATCGCGACATGCCTGAGCTCATGGATTTGGGCGTGGGAATCTACGTACCGGAGACAGGGCCCTCCATGACCAGTCTATCCCAAAGACCCAACCGATTCATGATGGACGAGGCCCGAGGTATTGATGGCCGCATGGGACGACCTCGGGCGGCGCCTTTGCGTCACCGCCCGGTCGATTTTGTCCGTGCTGAAGAAGTATATGATCCGGGCAGAGATCTTATCCAGCAGCTCAAGAAATATGTACATAACAACCTGCTTGTTCAAGACATGGGAAACTTAAATGTGAACACGCAGACTGACTTGGTGCGTGAGAATGATGCAGATTTGGTAGTTGGACGTGATGATGACTTGGTAATTGGAAAGGAGACAGACTTGACGCCGCCGAAGCAACCAGATTCGGACAGTCCCATCCATGTATCATGTACACTTCTCCGTCCTGCGACGCCGGGGTCTCATGCCTATCGGAATCATGATACAAACAATACAGAACAAAATACACTTCTTCATGTTGCAGCATCTTCTGTGCTGGAAGACACAGCCAAAACTGACAAAAAAGATAGTGCTGTGTCGGAGACCGCCTCCATGCACATCCACACCAGCTTGATCAGCGACCTGGCTTGTATGGGTTCGGAACACGAGCTGCAGTCACTGCTCTCGGACTCGGCGATCGCGGCATATTTCACCATCGATGACTCGGGCGATCAGGAAGTTTTCAAAAAACATCCGGTTTCGAAAAAGCCCACTGCGACGCTTTTGAAGCAGCCACGAGCGAAATACACGGCGCCCATACAAGCCGTGGCATCCAATCCTCCTCCCGCTACTGAACACGACCCGTACCTAATGGTGGGCAGTGTCATGTTGCGCACCCTGACAGACAAATTCGGAAACATGAGCGCGGACCTTCCCCGGGCCCCAGGAAAAACTACGTCGTCCTTCCATTTGCCGGACTCTCCGGGCAGCTATTATGAAGAAGAGTCGGAAGACACCGACGATCAGGCCGCCTTCGAGGACTACAAATCCCAGCTATTGCGTGATATTGATTTCCGTCAGAGCTTTCAGAACAAGGACACTCTTGACAACGACGACTACGACATCCCAGAGGACTTCGCCGATATCGACTCGGGCGAAAGCTTAGATTTTAGTGTCGATGGCAACGATGCAGATGATCCTGACACACGTGTTATCGACCAGAAACATACTTCCGACGACTACAACGTCTACGTTTCATCAGATCTTGACTCTGACGAAGAGCTTCTCAACTCCGACGAAGAGGGCCTCGAAGACATCCTTGCGTTTGCCAGAAATCAACGGAAAGTGAAGGACCATCTTGATATTGCCCCGACAGAAACCATTAGAAAGAGCGGCAAGGGAAAAAAACAAAGACTAGAACTTGGCTCTCATTTGGAGCTTGAGCTCCGGGAATCTCTCATGGAACAGTACCAGTACCAGAGACAATCTAAGCGAGACAAAAAGATACGCAAGAAAGAGAAGCTCAAGAGGGAAGGTATTGAATTACATGACATGACTGTCAAGTATGATTACTCACTTCATATTACTGATATCAGACAAGAGTTCGAAACATTTTTGCACGACGCAACCAGAGAGACCATGAGTTTTCCGCCTCTCGACGGCCATGGAAACAAGACAATCTACAAGCTTGCTGGCCATTTCAATATGAAATGTATTCGTTGTGGTGGAAACGGACTCAGCTTATACATGAAAGTCGCCAAGACAAAAAAAACATTTCGGTATATACCCGCCTACGACCAGATTGGATACATCATGAAACAGCGCCCTGTTTTCCGGCGAGTTGATGTCAAACCACGCACGAGAGAAGAAATCGAATCGAGCGACAGTAAAAAGGAAAATCGTGGTCCAAGGAATGAGACGGTTCTCCGAGAAGGCGACATTGTGGGAGCCACCGCTCCAGAGATTGGTAACAACAATATTGGAAGAAAACTTCTCGAAAGACTAGGATGGGTCAAGGGCGAAGGTCTAGGTGCCCTTGGGAATAAGGGTATCAGTGAACCACTCACGGCTACAATAAAGAGATCCAAGACTGGTCTCAAGTGAGTATGCTGGAATCTCTTGGATTATTTGCATGGGTATGTAAGTGTATACTATAGACAATGTCATTAA
The DNA here is from genome assembly GCA_030561945.1 of Metschnikowia krissii. Classification (NCBI taxonomy): domain Eukaryota; kingdom Fungi; phylum Ascomycota; class Pichiomycetes; order Serinales; family Metschnikowiaceae; genus Metschnikowia; species Metschnikowia krissii. The sequence continues at coordinate 4,513 of JAKTYP010000078.1, read as the reverse complement.
GGTGGTATGAGCCAGGGCCACTTGTATATTCTTGAACAATTTCACATACACCAAACAACGAACAAGGATAATGTGAAGTATAGATTTATTTCGTCTGTGCATTATTGCCTCTCTGCTATTTTGCTATCACGAGGCGGTTTGAAAAAGCCGAGCCTTTAGAAAGTGGACGAGAAGAGAATATATCTAGCGCTCTTGATGACAATATAATGATTTGGTGATGTCCAGAGCTCACCGTCTTTTTCCTTTTCCTTTGCCTTTTTTAACTTCGGCCACGGGAGCTGCATGGCCTGTTTTCTTCACGTGCTGGAAAAGCTTATTCCGGGAAGTGAACAACTCTTTGCAAACCACACAAACTTCAGAACCGCTGGGAACTTTCGAGGGCATTGATTGGCGTGCACTTTGTGGCGCCGGTGCCGGTGCCGGGGACTTTGGCTCGCTTTCGGTGGCAGAAGATGTCTTTGTCTCGTCAGCCTTCTTTTTGCCCTTCTTCGTTTTCTTTTTCTTTTTTTTATCATCTTCCCAAATTTCGTCTTTGTCTTCGTTCTCTAGACTTAGGCCATTCACGATTTTGGATAGCTCTTGCTCCAAATCCAAGTCATCCACCACTTTGCGAGCGCCTTTCTTTGATCTGTTCGTTGGTTTCTTGGTTTGCGAGTGTTCTTCTGGATCCGGGAATAGCGTTTCACGTCCTTCCAGGCCAGCCATTCCATCTTCAATAATATCATCCACTTCGAGCTCGCCGAATATTTGTTCAGGCAGCTCTACGTGTTCTTTTTGCAAGCACAAATCCAGCTCGTTAGCTCTGTCTTGCACGGAGATCGGAGGTTCTTGGGTCAGTGTCAGTTCGCTGTCGCTCATATCTAGTGTTTCTCGATATGAGTTCTCATAAACTTCGGGCTCACTGGCAGCGGTTTCAAATGCGGAGTCTTCATCGGCGTCAATGCCCAAATCGAGCCCCTCCTTACGCATTTCGTCACGTATCCGCTGCACCATGTTCTTATGTTTCTGAGACTTTTCGTGTGTATCAAACATGTTCTTTGACTTGAATATCTTGTTGCACACCACGCACTCATGGATCTCATCGGCAAAGTCCTCACTGAACTCGTCAAATTCAGAGTCACTGGTTTCATCACTGTGGTAATCAAACTCCTCACGAAGCATGCGCTCCACTTCTGCGAGCTCATCGGCGTTCATCTTTTCCCATTCCTGGGCCTCGTAGTTTGCCGACTCGGCCATTTGTTTAACCTTGTGTTCCTGTGCTTGCTTCTGGAGTGCCTCTCTTTGCTGCTTTCGCTTCGCGGATTCGTAGGCCTCTGCTCCCACCTTGACCCGCGCGTCTCGTCTCTTCATAAAGGTGACAAACTTGCGTACGGTATCATTGTACTCTCTCCGAGCCATGTCCCGCGCCCGCTTATTTTCCTTCTCCATGAGTCGCCTGGTCCGGCGATCGGGCGCGTGAGAGTAGCGGTATTCGTCCATCCAACTGAAGCTCTTGACACTCAGGAAGTTGCTCCACTCGCTGTAAAAAACACGGACCTTGGAAACATAGTCCGAGTGCGAGTTGCCAAACCGCGGGTACTTGAGAAGGCTTTCGTCGATCGCGTCGACGTTGGGCGCATCGTCCTGAAACTGCCCATAGCCCTCTGCCTGTTGGTACTTCCCGTGCCTAACTTCTTCTGCTGCAAGCCGTTCAAAGAGCCGCCCCGCAACACTGTAAAGACCAGCCTGGGAATCGTCGACCCGCGCATATAAAGATGGGTTGAAGTATCGTAGAAGCTCCTCCACAGATATGCTGGGGATGACCATGCCCAGTGTGTCCTTTTCTGTGGATACAAAGTCATCGTCGTCCCGCAAGATCTGGGCCTTATGGGCATCATACCAGCTCCGTTCCTGCGGGTCCGAAAGAACCTCGTACGCGGCGCTGACGAGCGTAAAGCGGGCGTTTGCGCCGGTGACATCGTGGGGGTTTTTGTCTGGATGGAGTTGGAGTGCCTTTTTGCGGTAGGCCTTTTTTAGCTCGGTTTCCGTAGCCGTTGGCTCTACGCCTAGAAGCTCGTAGTAGCAGGTTTTCATTCCTGCCGGGTGTCTCTATTTATATTTTTTGTTTGTTTTGGGTTAAATCTATATCGAGAAGCACAAAAAAAAAAGAAAACAGATGCGTTGCAAATAGATTCTAGTGGAAGACAATGCGAGGTTGGGCGTGGGGTTCTTCTTCTTATGTCTATCCTATGCCTGAGCGATCCTCATGAAAAAGACTCAGCAGAGCCATCGCCCCGCTCGCTTCTTCGCATAAGCGCATGCATGCGCATGCGCGATCAAAAGTGAGGCCTGTCCGCACTGAACGACTACTGCCAACTAACCGAAACCAGCCAGTAGTCGACATTAGTAATATGTATTTTTTTTTATCATTCCCAAAAAAAAAAGAGCTTCTGCTTTGTTGTCCAATACTAGCCAGATGAAGTGCGACAACAAAAGCAGTGTGGCTCGTTGTCGTTGTCGTTGTCGTCGTCGTCGTCGTCGTCCTGCTCCAGTAGATTTGCGACTGCGAAATAAAGAGAAGTCCACTATACGGCTACCAACCTCTGGAATGGTAGTCGCTGGATTCTTGAAAAAAAGAGGTTTTGTCGAGCCCCGAAAATAAATCTTCATCGCTGATCACACGCTCAGGCAAGGGGGCTTTTCCAAGCTTGTGGTCGATCATCAAGGAGTCCTTCAAGGACGCGCTGATTTCAACCGAAGGTATGAAGTCCTTCATGGCCTTGGGCTCTACCCTCACACTCTTACTTGTGGTGATAGTGCTTTCACTACGCGAGGGTTCCATGAAGCTCTGCTGCGATAAGTGATCCGCAAACAGCAACGCCATTGGTGGTGCGCCTTCTGGCTGCTGAGAGGCACCTGACTGTTGAGAGACACTAGGTTTAGTGGGCTCGCCCAACCGACTATCGCTGTGAATCCTTAGCTTACCAGCAATCCCCCCGCCAAACAAGGAGGAGAGATGGATAGAGCTTTTGCTTAAGATGTTTCTAATTGAGTTCTCACGCTGCCACGACGCGTATTTGCTCAAGCTGCTGGACAAAAGCGCATCGGCAGCTGCGGCCGTTGAGCCATCTTGGTCTATGCACACGCTCCCCAGTGCGGCCGCGTGCGAATGATTCGGGGCGTCTGCCGTGGCGAAGAAGTTCGAGAGACCCACACTGGATGTCTGTTTGATAAACAAGCCGTGAGTTTCGCCAGCAGGCTCATCCTTTGCGTAGTCCTCCTCCGCGACCGACGAGATTGGCGGCGGCTGCGGCGCAGCCTTTTTAGTGAAATCGCTGGAAGAGGCATACCGCTTGGACAAAAGAATGGACGGCCGCTGTATTCCTCGTGTGGTGGTGTTGGCTTCCACGGTGATTATGCCTGTAGTTGACGAGCGCTTGAGCGCGGGTTTAGGCGCGTGGGCCTTGGCGCCGCCACTGGTGGATGTAGCGGGCAGCCGTGCTGTGGCTGTGTTCATTTCGCTGCTAAAAAGTCCCGACAAGAGCGAGCGCGGCCGGAGAGATGACGGCGATCCTCGCCACGGGGTGTTTCCCGCGGCCGCCGGCGGCGGCGACGACGCGCTGTGTTCGCTCGCGGTCTGCAGCGTGGGGATTCTTTTTACGAACGAGATGGGCTGCACGGCCGGCGACTCGGGCCCCACCTCGCTGTCGGAAGAAACCGACATCCACTCGCTTTCTGTGTCGTCCATCAGTTTTGAGCCGCAGCCACTCCTGGAGAGTTTAGCTTCGGCAACAGCCCGGCGGAGGTCTTGTTCAGGAGGCGCCGGCGGCTGGTCGTCAACGTCGCTGACCTCCGAGATATCTGTTGACGATAAGCTCGATGCAACGGCCGAGAGTCGTGCCGAGCTCTCGCTGAGCGCGAGCGTGCTCTGGAAGAGCGAGTCCTTTCTGCCGACAGCCACCAGGGGAGCAGGCGACAAGCCCAGTTTGGGGCTGGCCACGGACGCGGGCTTGTTCAGATCTTGCGGGGACACCGAGCCGGAAATGAAAAAGATGCTACCCTTTCTGCTAGCTCGCAGCAGAGCCGTAGCGGCGGCGGACTCTGGCGGGCGGGTGCCGGCTCCGTTCGGCAAACTACGCCGTGTGGGCAAGCAGTCATAATCTGAGTCGGAGTCGCTCGAGACTAGCTCGTCCTCGGAGACGTCCGAAGATTCTTCGGCGGACGCAAACTCGACACTGGCGCCGGAAATGCTGGGCGTCCTCGGGCACAAGATACTTCTTCGCAGGAAAAGAGACGGGCGGCTCTGGCCGTGGCCGTGGACCCCGTTCTTAGTCTCATTGCCGTTGTCGTTCTCCTTCTGGGTTTGATTATGGTATTGCCTTTGACTCTGGTTCATGTTCAGGTTCAGGTTCAGGTTTGTGTTCAGGTTTATGTTCAGGTTCAGGTTCAGGTTTATGTTCAGGTTCAGGTTCAGGTTCAGGTTCAGGTTCAGGTTCAGGTTTGTGTTCAGGTTTATGTTCAGGTTCAGGTTCAG